>JAQQAE010016718.1:0-11679 GCA_029823295.1 Pseudamia nigra
TGCCTTCATTATAAGGCTTATATAAGGCTTTTAATTTTTTGCGGCTCCAGACATATTTGTTTTTTGTTTTTTTGGTCTAATTTGGCTCTTTCAACATTTTGGCTTGCCGACCCCTGCTCTAGCGTAACCACAGCCCAGGGAACAGGCTTGGCAGAATCAGCGGGGAAAGAAGACCCTGTTGAGCTTGATTCTAGTTTGGCACTGTAAAGAGACATGAGAGGTGTAGTATAACTGGGAGGCCCCCACTTCGCCCCGGGGCACCACCGGTGAACACTACTCTTATGGTTTTTTCACTTTTCAGGGAGGCGAGCCCCAAGGGGGCTCTTGCTTCTGGCATCAAGCGCCCGGCCACCCGCCAGACGCCACCTGCTCTGGGGACAGTGGCAGCTGAGGAGTTTGACTGGGGCGGTACACCTGTCAAACTGTAATGCAGGTGTCCTAAGGCGAGCTCAGGGAGGACAGAAACCTCCCCCGGAGCAGCAGGGCAAAAGCTCGCTTGATCTTGATTTTCAGTATGAATACAGTCCGTGAATGCGGGGCATCACCATCCTTCTGACTTTTTGGGTTTTAAGCAGGAGGTGTCACAAAAGTTACCACAGGGATAACTGGCTTGTGCCGGCCAAGCATTCATAGCGACTTTGCTGTTTGATCCTTCGATGTCAGCTCTTCCAATCATTGTGAAGCAGAATTCACCAAGCGTTGATTGTTCACCCACTAATAGGGAACGTGAGCTGGGATTAGACCGTCGTGAGACAGGTTAGTTTTACCCTACTGATGATGTGTCGTTGCAATAGTAATCCTGCTCAGTATGAGAGGAACCACAGGTTCAGGCATTTGGTGTATGTGCTTGGCTGAGGAGCCAATGGTGCAAGGCTGGTACAGGATTATGACTGAATGCCTCTAAGTCAGAATCCCACCTAGATGTGATGATGCCATAGCGCAGCGGATCTTCGGTTGGTCTCAGATAACCAGGCCCCAGGGCCCGGTGAGCAGAGCCATTTGCGACGGGACTGGGGCGTGGCCGGACAATGGTCGCCCCTCTCCCGACTCGCACCGCACATTTGTGGAGAAGCTGGTGCTAAATCACTTGCAGACGACCCGATTCAGGATCAGGGTTTCATGCGTAGCAGAGCAGCTCCCTCGCTGCGATCTATTGAAAGTCAGCCCTTGATCCAAGCTTTTGTAAAGGCAACACGGTGGTGCAGTGGGTAGCACTCGTGCCTCACAGCTAGAAGGTCCTGGGTTTGATCCCAACGCCGGGCGGCAGGGCCTTTCTGTGTGGAGTTTACATGTTCTCTCCATGTCTGCATGGGCTCTCTCTAGGTACTCTGGCTTCCTCCCATGACCAAATGTGAATTGGCTACTCTAAATTGTCCATAGTTGTGAATGCAAATGATTGTCTGTCTATATGTATAGTCAAGAGGTCTGGGCCTCAAAATTGTGAAGCACCTACAGATAATTGGAGATTATGATTGACATCATACAAATAAAAAAGAAATGAATTGAAAAATCCAGGCTTGGTTTTCATTCTGGTTTCTTCGACAGAGATTTCTTCAGACTCAGCCTCTGTGCAGTGGTTTATATTCATGTTTCAAACCTGTTGCTAGTTAACCATTATGAATTGTGAGATGTCACACTGGGTGTGTTTTTAAAGCATTTCACAACTTTTTCAGTCTTTTTTGCCAATGACTCAGCTTTTTAAAAAATATTTCACTGTCAAAATAGACCTCTAATTTTCTCAGTTTCAACACTTGATTATGTTGCCTTTCGCCTATCTCCAGTTAAATATGGTGTTTCAGCGAGTCAACTTTTTGGAAATGGCACTACATGTTATATTTACCAGTGAGTGTATGAATATTTTTCACACTTTGTGGCACACAGATTAATTTCTCAGTGCCACAAATATAAAAATAAACATAAACACTACCAGAACATTAATGAAAAAAATGACAAAATGTTTCATGCATAATCTTAATGTTCATTCACGACAGAAAATTGTAAACACATAAATAAAGTGTGACTATGAAATACGTCGTATCAGCCCTCAGAGTACAGTCTCATCGCTGCAAAAGAAATTATTTGTTGCCAGGTTTTATGAATACCTAGATGTGAATCTGAAACATTCTGTCAGAAACAGATGTGACCCCCTCCTCCTCTTACTGTTAGTCTGCCAAACATGGAAATCACAAAAACTGATCAAATAAGACATACCAGTTACACATGATTAATTACAAATGCAACGAAACAAAAAAGAAGAAGAATTCTGAAATGTCTATAGGTATCAGAAATATCATATAATGTCATTAAGACCTTTTGGAATCATTTTTGACCAAATTTAAGACCAAATTTGGACTGTTAGCCCATTATCTTTTCCCTATCTTCTTCAAATTCACATATAACATTTTATCTATTTTACTCTTTAATTGATCACTTAAATAAATAAAAAGGGAACAAAATAAACAAAATGGAAGAAAATAATTAACAAAATGAACAGAAATGACCAAAAAATGAACAAAATATTCCATAAAATGAACAAATCTGAAGACACTAATCAACACAATGAACAAAAGAGATTTTTAAAAAGAGAATATTCCAAAAAAAATAACCATTGTCCATTTTCCGTTGTCCATCTCTCAGCACCCCATGGTTCTGTGCAGTGACATGAGCTCGTTTCACCAGATGCATCAGAAGCATTGTCTCATCAGATGCACCAAAAAACCACATAAAAAACTAATCACACGGGCAGCTGATGATACATGCTTGTTTTTCCCACAGGACATGAATATAGAGTAAACTCTTCATCCTTCCAGAGATGATTTCTGACCAGTGAGAGAAGAGTTTGCTCCACATGGCATTTGTTTATAAGTTTGTACCAATACAGACTGATACCCTGTGAACACAAACCACCCAAAGGACAAGTACAACAAATGTATCGTTTCATCCCCTGAATCAGAACAAAGCAAACAAGACACAAGTGTGAACATACTCTTACTGATGCCCCAACATTCAGTGAGGGTGGTTTGTTGTTATGTGTTTCCATGAAATAAAAACTCCCTCTCACAGAACGTGCAAAATACTTCATGTCGGACTATTGTTCCATCTTTTTTTGTACTCAAACTTCCCATCCAGAGGAACAATTTGCTGTTTGGAGTTGGTTCCGCGACCAGATAGGTGCATTTTTGAGTTGTTTACCAGTAATCAGTGGTTAATCTGTGTCAGTGGGTATAATTATGGGATTTTGAATTACTGTGCATTGCACATGTGTTAATTGCGTTAAAATTTTTAATCTAATTAATTATACAAATTAATTAATCCAGATTAATGCGTTAATTTTTACAGCCCTAGTTTTTATATGTCCTTTTCTTTCCTTTTTTACATTGTGGTGAGATGAAATATGAAAATTATGTATAAATATAATGAAACGGGCGACACGGTGGTGCAGTGGGTAGCACTCGTGCCTCACAGCTAGAATGTCTTGGGTTCGATCCCAACACCGGGTGGTGGGGCCTTTCTGTGTGGAGTTTGCATGTTCTCCCCGTGTCTGTGTGGGTTCTCTCCGGGTACTCCGGCTTCCTCCCACAACCAAAAACATGTACTAGGTTAATTGACTACTCTAAATTGTCCATAGTTGTGAATGCAAATGATCGTCTGTCTGTATAGTCATGAAGCACCTAGAGATAATCAGTGATTATGATTGGCGCTATACAAATAAAATTGAATTGAATGAAATAAAATTAAACCTAACTTACTCTGCACAAGACAAGCGATGGTCTAAAGCACATTAAAAAGCCAAGAAATGGCACAAACAATCTGGATGACTGCCTCACAAATCAGAAAATGCAAAGCTGTTGTCAAAGCTTTGGACTAACTAAACTTTAATGCATCTTCTGGGTTGTTTTAACACTTTTTTGTTCACTACATAATTCCATACATGTATTTTTCACTGTTTGGATCTTGTCAGTATTAATGGATCATAATAAAAGTGACAAAGATGAAGAAAAACCCCTGAAAAAGATATGTCCAGTGCAAAGGAAATTACTACTAGTTCTATGACTGTGTAACTACATGTCCTAAATAACTCGGCTATGATCTTCTATGACGTGCACCTAATTGTGTGGAAAAAAAAATCAAGTTAAATCCCAAATCTTCACTATTTTCCCATGAGTCAAAATAAATCAGAGGTGGACATAAATGTTCCTTACCTTATGCTTTCTTGTGTTTTTCTTTAAACTTGATAACACTGCTCAGAGGGAGTGTTCCCGGCTTGTTGAGATGAAGAACCGTGTGGGTGTGAACAGCGCTTTGCCTCCTCCCAGTACCGACACTTCATAAAGGCGCTTTAGAGACGCTGTCCTTTGAAAGTAATGATTAGATTCAACATCAAGAAAGAAAGGAAAAGGCTGGGAGGGAGCAGCTAGCCTGGTAGATGCTGCCATGCAAATGCAGGGTGGAGTGGGAGGGGGCAGCAACAGGTTTGGGTTGGAGAAAGACAAAACCTTGTAAATAGAGGCATGGCAGGAGGACGGATCTCTGGAAATTTTGAATGTCAAATATTTTATTTGGTGTGTTTTCTGAATTGTGAATGCATCTGTTTGTGTATATATTTGATGGGGGAGAAAGAAATGAACAGAACAGTCTGGAAAAGGAGCAAAAGTATACAAGAGCATTCACAGAGTAGACAGAGGTTAACAAATGACCGAAACAGTCAAGATACTGGACAATGATTAATATAGGAATCAAGTCAATGAACAAAAGCAAACAAAATCAGCCGTAAATGAACAGGAATTCATAAAATATGAGCAAAATAATACAGAAAATGAACAAAAATGAACAAACTAATAAACAACATGACTCCAGTAAAAATAAAGGAATAAAATATCCCAAAAATGAACAAAACAGTCCACGGACTAAATAAAACAAACAAAATAATCCACAAAATAAAAAGAAATGGACAAAAAATGACCAAATTTATCAAGCAAATGGACATAAATTTGCAAAATAAACAAGAAAATGAACAAAAACGAATAAAATAAGGCACACAATGAAGAGGAGTTAATACAATACGACCGAAACAGTAAAGTGACATAAATGAACAAAACTATCCAGAAAATCAACAAAATAATAAACATGAAACAAAGAATGATAAAGGAATAAAATAATGTGTCACTTATTTATTGATATATCTTTTATTAATTATGTGGATCTTTTTGTTTCTTTTTTGTACATTTTTATTTATTTTATTGCTTCTTCTGCTCATTTTGTGGATTATTTGGTTTAATTTTGTTTATTTCATGAGTACTTTGTTCATTTTTGCTCAATTTACGAATTATTTAGTTTATTTTTTAAATTGTTTAAATTATTTTGTGCTCTGAATTTGAATGCATCTTTTGAGTTCTTTGCTGTATAAAGAAATACATTTGCCTGTTTTGGTTTCTGTAAAAGTGAGCCATGACTTGATGCCCAGCAGAAAATGTGAATCCCAAAGTAACGCCAGTTGAAAAAGACTGATTTAAACTGTTTTATTAAAGAGGACAAATAGACGTTATTAATATGGAGGGGGATGATATCCCCTCACATCTAAAAGCTATTCTTTTTTCAGAAACATTAGACCAGAGGCGGAACATCACTGGTATGAGCTCAAAGACACAGCTGTAAATGGGGATTGGGCCGATTGGTTGCAAGGATAAAAAAACAAGGAACTGCTGGTTTTCAAGGCTAAGTGGAAAATAAAAGATCATCTGTACTCGTCATTGAAGCTGCGTAGTTCAAAGGCCTGGGCACGGTCTCTTATCTCCTCCGCCACAAGAGCCCAGCCGCACAAAAGTAGGCAATTTTAAACCTGCTCTGAATAAATCAGTCAGGTGAATGAAAAGCCTCGGGAGGAAAAAAAACAATCATGATACAGCTGCATGAAGATCTACAGCACATGTGTGAAACGCAACGCCTGTGGTTCAAATATCCCCACCGGGAAATTTCATCCAGCCTGTAAAATAATGACATGTCTCTTTTAGAACTGGCTTGCCAATATAGACTCAGTGGCCACTTTATTAGGTACACCTTGCTGGTACCTGGTACCCTTCCACCTTCAGAACTGTTTTATTATTTCCACCTTGTGGAAGAACGTTTCCACAAGGTGCTGGAAACGTTCTTCGGGGATTTTGGTCCATATTCACATAGCAGCATCGTGCGGTTGCTGCAGATTTGTTGGATGCACATCTGTGGTACAAATCTCCTGTTAGATCACATCTCAAAGATGGTCTGTTGGATTGAGATCTGATGAGGCCACTGGACTTCAGTGAATTTACTGTCATGTTCAAAACTGCAGTTTGAGATTATTTCAGCTTTGTGACATGGTGCATTACCCTGCTGCAAGTAGTTGTGATCCTAACTGTGGTGTTTCAACGGTGCTCAGTTGGTACTAAGTAGCTAAAATTGTGCAAAGAAAATAGCCCCCCACCGTTACACCACCGCTGCCACCAGCATGAACTGCTGATAAGACAGGATAGATCTATGATTTCACCTTTGTGCAAAATTCTGACCCCATCATCTGAATGTGGCATCAGAGATTGTGACTCATTAGACGAGACATTTTTTCTCCTATGGTCCAGTTTCAATGAGCCTATGTGAACTGTAGCATCAGTTTCCTGTTCTAAGCTGACAGGAGCAAGTACCCGGTGTGGTCTGCTGCTGCAGCCCATCTGCTTCAAGGATCAACATGTTGTGCATCCAGATTGCGTTCTGCAGACCCTAGTAGGAATTTTTATTTTTTTTAATCATTTATCATCTAATCATGTTAAATTAGTCTGTCCATTCTCCTCTGACCTCTGGCATCAACAAAGAATTTTCACCAAGGCAACTGCTGCTCACTGAATAATTTCTCTTTTTCAGACCATTTTCTGTAAACCCCACACATGGGCGAAATACTCTGACAAGCTTGCCTGGCACCAACAACCACATCATGTTGAAAGCCACTTAAATCACCCTTCTTCTCTCTTCTGATGCTCATTTTTAACATCAGCAATTTGTCTTGACCATGTCTACCGTACATGCACTGAGTTGCTGGATTGTGATTGTCTAGTTACTGGTGTTAACAAGCAATTGATATTTTTTTCTTGCTGTCAGAAGCTTACACAAATAGACTAATTACCAATTCATCAGAAACACATACAATGACGTGTTCAAGGCTGAAAAATTCAAGGATCCAGAGATGCCCAAATAAAAATATCTCCTTAAATCTTCAAACACACCCTTCATTTTAGGTCAACAGCATTCAGTGGCCCTCTGCTTACTAACCCCATTTTCCAAATAAATATTTCCGTCCCACTTTTTCATTAAAGGAATTGTCTTTTTGCTTTGACAGCCTTGTTTATCTGTGCTTGCAGCCTCTCTGAATCCTGTAGCAGGAGGTACATGGACAAAGCCTGCTGCCTCAGCAGCTCTGTGTGGGAATGTTGCTGCGCTGCAGAAAAGCTTTGTGGCAGGCAGCAGCACTAAATGTTTATCAAACTCATTCATAACCTATAACAGTTAGCTGGTAAAATAGATTTGGAGCTTTTCTTCTGCAGAGTTTCTGTCAGTCAGTATAAGTTGTTTACCTTTTTTGCAGGTATGTTCTAAGGCTCCTTTCTGACAGCGCAAACAGATCTACATCATATTCTATCATCAACTCCCATCAGGTAGAAGGTTTAGGATCCATGTTGTCAGCTGAACACATTTAAAAACTCTTTAGTCTGCTTCCTTTCAAAAACACATACCATACCATTTTAACAAGGTATTTTAATTCTTACATGTTCCTTCTTTGTCTATTTTAAATTTCAGCTCAGCATGTCAAAGATATTCCTCATGCTGCCATGCCCACATACTTCTGGTTTTCAGTCCAAACAGGCAGTTTCAGAGTCTGTTGATTTAAATGTTGACAATAGCCTTTTCCTGTCTGTGCCATGGATTCTACCATGGAAACTTCCTGAGGCATAACTCAGGATATCAAGATGATTTAGCTGTTTTTGTGTTTGCTATTCTAGGACTGACTGAATATAGTGAGTTAATGCAAAATATGACATCACAAATATCCAGAAATCCAAATGGCTCAAGTCAGGCCCAGTCATCTGAACGAAGATGTGAGTGAGAATTTCACTTCTTTAAATTCATTTTAGAGCACCCAAACCTATTTTAATAACCTAGAAATACATGAAATTACATTTTTTACAAAATGTCTCTTTTAATAACTCTGAATGGTGGCAGAAGAATTAAAAATAGAACTGGTTTTAAATTTAAAATTGCTTTTTGAAAATTATATTAAATAGTTAAATAGCTTATGTTTTCCATGTATTCTGCTATTCATCTGACTTGATCTTTTATGCACTGTGTGTTAAATATGTCTTGCTAGATGTAGCACTCAGGCCTTTCAAAAGTCAGTATCAGTTTCCTTCTCTGTTAAATAGTGTTCCAGCTGAGACAGAGGATGGAAGCAGGACATGAACATAAATTTACTCGACAGCATCACCACAACTGCATTTCTATATTCACATTTGCCACTTCAGCTGATGGTGGGCTTTGAAATCAAAACTTTGAGATTTTAAATTTCTTTGGATTCTCTCCAGAGAATTTAAAGATAATGTAGGTCTCATAAAAGAAAATGCACTGGTTTCAGTGTTCAAGGCCAACTGGATTTATTCAATTGTATTTGCATTTTCTTCTAAATTCCAAAAAAAAAAAACCCCAAATAATTTTCAGTCACAGCCATTTTATATTTATCACAATTTCATTGGTTGCGGGGAGGAGGGCACAACTATTGTATAATTGACTTTTTCACAAGAATTTAGGACTAAAAAAACCCTGCATCTGTAACAGTTGGCACATTTGATAGTCCTATTTAAGTGCTTTGTGATGATGAAGAGGAAGATTTAGTATTCAAGAGCAAGAAAAGATGTTGATGGTTGACTGATCAACTTTAATAAGTTCATCTTTAACAAATGACCTCCCACCTTCCCAGAGGTGCTAGAAAAAAAAAGAAGTAATTCAATGTATTAAATGTCTACTGAGACCACATGCACAGACATTATGAGCAGCTGGCAAATGATCTTCCTCTCACTAGTGAGTGGATCAAAACAGCTGAGTCCTCTGGTGCCAGACCTGTATTCTTTTCTGGGAAGTGGGTGAAATCTGTCAGCGTCACTCATTTCTAAATGAAATAACTGAATTTTCCAATGCAAGTCTTGAATGTGCATAGGCAGAGTTTCAAATGGTGTTATATGGGCAATGACTGGATTCATTTTGCATTATAGGTGACAAAGCGCTGGTTTAGAGGGTTCTCTGGTGACTTCATCCACTCCTTCTTTAGCAGCTGCTTTAGCTGGGACAACCTCATATTTGGATTCTCCTGTTTTAGACGAGGCATGTTGGCTTCCTCATAAGCAGCAAATGCCGCTTTCATCCTCCGCTCAGGGTGTCGGTCCAGGTCATCTGGCCCAGTGCTACGAGAGACAAAGGCAATGTAAATTCTCACAGAGTAAGAATGACTGCTGATAATTTTTTAAAATTTATATGCTTCATGGAATGCAGTTTTAGCAACAATACGGCATGTAGTCAATCAGAAGGTGGCACTGTGGACTGTGTTACACAACTAATAGGGAAGTAACTCTTGCCATTTCTAATTTCAATCAAAAGTATATTTTAAAGGAATAATCAAAAGCATTGAGCCTCAATTGCCAGTCATGTTTGCACACTGCACTGGGACATCTGAAAAATGCTACAAACAGTTGCTCATGTGAGTTAAGTATTTGTTACATCAAAATTGATTTAAAAATAGTGTCAGCATTTCCCTTGTACACAAATATTCTCATGCAAAAGATGGCAAAAAATACTATTTGTGAGCAGACCCCCCGTCCAAATTTGTGTTTTATTTCAATGTTGCCATTTCTATAAATATATTCTAATAAAAATTTCAAAATGTGCATTAAATAGGTTAAAATAACTTCACCTAATTTTATGCAAGGTATTTGGAATAAATCTATTTTGGTTTAAAAGAGCAAAAAAAAAAAAAAGAAAAACCTGAGCACAGCAATGGCATCTTCGATTGTTCTGGCTTCCACTGTTCCTTCATCTGGGATTATTCTGTTCACATTCTCCTCCAGGGGAGTCTCCAGGTGGCTCTTTTCTGTGGGAGGAAATTTCACTTGAAATATGACCAAGGTGGTGCCATGATTAAAAATATTAATAGAAAAATTATTAGAAATACTCAGAATCAATTTTAAATGTCACCTTTACCCTTTGGCTGCTGTTCTTCTTGTTGCTGCTGTTGCTTCTCGTTCTGAAGGGTTTCCTCAATCTGGGCACGAGTCACTTTTCCTCCAGTTCCAGCCTCCTTGGTAGATTTTCCTTTCAGTTTGGAGTTCTCCTCATCCAGAAGTCGCTGGTTTTCCTTCTTCCTCTCCAGAAGCTCCATTCTCCTTTTTTCTTTATCATCCTGCAAAAGAGTAAAATGCTCATATCTGTAACATTAGCTATTTTACATGTACAGTGCCCTCAAAAAGTATTGAGGAGGCCAATTCCTTTATTTTTGCTGTACGCTGAAAACATTTGGGTTTGACATCAAACGATGAATATGAGACAAAAGATCAGTACTTCAGCTTCTATTTCCAGGTATTTCCATCAAAATCAGTTAAAGAACTTAGAAGATAGCACCTTTTGTTTGAACCAATCCATTTTTCAAGTGAGCAAAATTATTGGAACATATGACTGGCAGGTGTGTTTTGCTGTCCAGGTGTGTCCTATTACACCGATTATTCAAACAATTAATTGTACTGAGTGTCTCCTCTCGGTTTCAGCTTTGCGTTTAGCCTGTGCAGATGCATTTATAGCTAAACAGGTGAAGACCAGAGAGCTGTCTATGGAAGAAATGCAAGCAATTTTGAAGCTGAGAGAAGATGGAAAATCAATCAGAGCCATTGCACAAATATTGGCCATAGCCAGTGCAACCATTTGGAATGTCCTGAAGAAGAAAGAAACCAATGGGGTACTGAATAACAGACATTGAACCAGTCGACCACGGAAAACATCAGTAGCTGATGACAAACATTGTGAGAACTGTGAAGAAACAACCCTAAAACAGCTGTCAGTGACATCACCAACCTCAGTGAACAACAGGAATAAAGGATCACAATCCACCGTTCACAGAAAACTTCAGGAACAAAAGTAGAGAGACTACACCAGAAGATACAAAACACTCATTAGCAATAAGAACAAGAAGGACAGATCGGAATATGCTGAAAAGTACAGAGACGAGCCTGAAAAGTTCTGGGACAAAGTTTATGCACTGATGAGACAAAGATGAACCTTTATCAAAGTGATTGAAAGGCTAATGTGTGGAGAAAGAAATGATCTGCTCATGATCCCAAACACACAAGGTCAACTGTGAAACACAGGAAGTTATGTCATGGCTTGGGTTTGCATGGCTTCTTCTGGGACAGGGTCATTGATCTTCATTGCTGATGTAGCACATGATGGCAGCAGCAAAATTAACTCAGAAGTCTACAGAAACATTTTGCCTGCACATTTAAAGAGAGATGCAACCACACTGTTCAAGAGATCCTTCATCATGCATCAAGACAACGACCCAAAACACACTGCCATGACAACCAAGGAGTTCATCAGGGGAAAGAAGTGGAAGGTTTTAGCCTG
>JAQQAE010016719.1:0-11679 GCA_029823295.1 Pseudamia nigra
GTATATTGTTGATATGTTAATAATCTTTTCAAACAGGAAGAAGGAACCCGGTGCCCACTGGGCACAGTGGCTGCATGAGGGATACGTGGGACAATTGGAAGCTCATGTGTCTTTCGTATCTTTCGATTGAAGATGTTGATGACATCTACCTATTTGGATCTGTGATCACAGGATTTTTGCTGATTGGCTTGGGTGTTTTCCTGGTGTATCAACTAATAAAGAAGACGGACAAAGCTGTTCAAAATGCGGACCCGGCGAAGCTTTGTCTCCACATTGAGCAGTTGGGGAGAGCTCTGGCGGTGCAGAATAGGACGATTTCTGAGTTAAATCTAAGAGTGGTTAACATCTTGGAATTGCTGGAAGCTCTCCAAGGATTGATTTTAAGGTCTGCAAATCATAAACACACAGAATCGGACTGACAGGTCTCAAAGTTTTATTCTGCCTCTGAAAGTGAGACTGTGTTATCTTGTTTACGTTTCGGACTCCTGAGCAATGACCAAGCAAACGAAAACCTCCACGGAAGAGACAGAGTGAGAAAACAAAGTTTTGGCTTCTTCCCTCCCCCGCTTACACCAACACTCTGATGTAAGGTCAATTTGAACTTTCTGTGAACATGTGTCACCATGGTAACTATCATGGAATTTAACACCTCGACTAAATTCTGAGAGAGGATTCCTGACTTTCCTATCAGAACTGATAAGACATAATGCATCCAGCAGTCACGACTACACACTTACACTCACACACACCCAGTCTCTCTGATACTTATTGCCGTGTTAATGAATGTTTGTGTAGCAACTTGTCTGCTAATTGTGCATATGAGGTTTTTTTTCTACATGACCATGATTTTGCTTCCTATGGAAGCAAAATTATTGTCATGTTACTTTATTGATCCCACAATAAAGTATCAATCAATCCATCAATAAGTTACTAGGTTCAGGTTCAGGGGTAGATTAAGTTTTGACTTATTCCTACTCCCTTTTGAACATACTGAAAGATTGTGACAAATAAAACAAATCATCTTTTTTACTGTGCCTTAAAGATTTTTGAATTGACCTGAATTTCTCCCCTCTCTCTGTCTGTCCATCACCACATGTCTCACCTTCATGTCGCTTGTTTGCCCTCCCTGATAAACTCTTGCTCTTTCTTGGTCTGTTCTCACTCTGTCAGGACACGCTGAGCAAAGTCTCCGTCTGTGGCAGGGTGTGTCTCTACAGGTTGTGCAAGTCGTAACTCATGACTCATATCGGTGTGCTGTTAGTGAGCTCAGTTCCTATGAATGTGCATGACTGTGGTGACTCTGAGTTCAGTTATTTACATGTTAGATGCAATAACATACCCAGCCAGATTAATAGTGCATATACAAACAGCTCAAACTTCATGTACATTTCATTCATTTCACATTCATTTTAAAGGTTTCATACTGTGAAAATCTGGGGTTTTGTTACTTATGTAGAGTCTGCAATGTAAAATAAAAGCTGTGAAAATATCAACTTCTACTGGAATCAGAAATCATCACAAGCAGATGAACAGGGAAAACGATCTGTTTTGAATTTTGTTATTTGTGACATGACAAGTCATGACCAGTCATTGTTGGGTCCCATGTACCTCGGAACTCGGAGGTTGGAAATGTGAGTGACGTAAACCGTGAGATGATCACGTTCCAGCTGCAAAGTCAGAAAAACATGGATGCATACTGGAATTACACAAATTACAACCAACATATTCAAGTTAAAATGAGTCCCGCCCCATGAACAACTGCGAATATTCCTGTTTTTTTTCTTCCAAAAACTGTCAAAGAATCTGTGCATTACAGTCGCCTTTTATGAGAATCTGACCCAGGGTGACCTGTGGAATGCCTTGCAGTTCAACCAATCAGAACATTAAATGATGAGAAGTGGGTGGCTCCAACACCTCAGTTAAATTAGAGCTTGTGTGGCAAGACAACAAAGAATTTCTTGGAAAAATAACAAAAAAATTCAAATCAACCCCCTTTGTGTCAACATCATTATAGCAGACACATACAGTATAATCGATACAAATAAAAATTTAAATGTTGATATGGGACCTTTAGATGACTTTTTTAAAATTACACATTGAAGCCATTTCACCAGAGCATTTCTTACCAAACCTGCTGATTATCTCTACTGCCTAATATTACATGGAGACTGCATTACACAACTGAAAACAAACACATTCACACTGTCCTCGTTTCCCTCCAGACATTTGTCCATTCCTCCTCAGGTCTTAAAACATACTCTGCATTGTAGCTTTAAAAAAAGAAACTTTTTATTGCATAAAAATACACAGACTACCAAACATAATTCATACTACAGCAGAAAAATGTGTGATTTCCAGAAATGACTGACATCATCCAGTACATTTTAGACCCACATACAATACAGTGAAAAAGCTGGTGTTGCAAATTTTACATCTAGTGCAGGTAAGAGTTGAATTGAATCCATGTGTGACTAGAAAATAACTATGTTTAGTGTCATGGTTTTAATAATGTTTTTAAATAAAATTAACAACATGAGTAATGTGAGAAAATTCACCACCTACAAAACAAATATTTTTAGGATTTGTTCAATTTCAAATGATCAATTCACCCTCATTTGATTGTTTTTGAAAAATCATCTTTTTCTCCAGTTGCTTCCATGGAAACAAAATGACTTGATCTCTGATTAAGCATGAGCTCAGTCAAAACATTTACCGGTGTCAGTGAAATCAAACCCACAATTAAAAACTCAACATCAGAGTAAACAAAGGCACATGTTTATACGGTGTTATATAAGATTGTACATCTTAGTGTCGTTTATCAAAATAAATGATTTAAACTCCTAAAGGCTTAATGTATAATTTATCAAGGAATATGTGTTTTTTTACCACTATGTAGCCTCTTGTTTATCTCACTGAGTGTAAGAGCATATAAAACTGTTTTTACATTTACAAGTTACTTTTGAAAAATCATGTATTGCTTTTCTCCTTCTTGGAATATGACATTTATTTAACTTAATTTACACTTACTTCCTTTTAAATTTGTCGTAGATAACTGTAACTTGCTTATACCCGATGATATTCAAGCAGGTTTTTCTCAGTTGTTTCACTGTGGATCACGTCCTAAAACACACCTACAACCCCTGAACTTTGCAAAAATACATCAAAGATTATGTTACATTAGCATGTTGTGTTACACTCGCAATGCTACCAAAGGTGAAATCTTCCACACATAAAATACCCCCTCTACGTTTCTGTTCTTGACCATCTAAAAAAGTATCTGTGGAAACATAAGGGTACATTTTTAGACACTGTTGTCTGTTTTATGTCAGAAATGGATGATTTAGTGTTGACTACGAATAGATTATGACACAATTACGGCAATAAAACAAGGCCCCTTTGGAGACGGGCGTGAAAAATGGTCCCGATTCCTTAAATACAGTATATTTAAAACTTTTTTAGTGAAGATTCATGACGGAGAAAATACATGAAATTAAATTTGAAATTGTTCCCTCTAAACCAGAGACATGTGACATTATTAATACAGCAGCGGCTGCCTCAGAGCTGCAGAAAAAATCCAGTAACTGTAGATTTAACATAGAAAATGCTTGTTGAATATTTATATAATCATCACATTGCAATAGCATCTCATAAAGTGTAATAATAGCGTAATAATAGTTTTCAAAACCTGACGACAACGCCCCACAGTCCCATGGTTTTACCCTTTAGTCAGTACTAGTACAAAATTATTCAGATAAAACAGCAAACATGAATCATTAAGGTGCAAATATGACCCCTAAAATACATTTTAATGTGTGTGAGTACATTCAACCTCTGAATCCACACCTTTATAATCTCAACTAAAACAAAGCAACATATACAATAAAAACACACACATTGGCAAAAAGCAGTGTCAACAAATGGGTCAGATTAATTCCATTTGAGTTTAGCCTTGATTTCTCTCTTAAGTTTTATGAGAAACTGGTTTAAAGCATAATGACATCCCTTAGTTTAAGTGCACTTGGGTGATATTGCATTGAGAATTAAAGTTAAAGTAAAGGCAAAAAGAGGAACATGCGATTGTTGAATGTGAAAAACCCACAATAGAAAACAAATTCAATCTAAAGTAGAAATCTGTACAGTAAAGCGGAGAAGACATCAAATCACAGTCCAGTTTTACCCCTTCTCCTCTACTTTAACTTTATAGCAGAAGACGAATGTCCACTGCCAAACCCTCACATCAGTGAGCCATTGTCCATTTTTGGTGAAATGGTACAGTGTAAAATGTTTAATGGCCAGCACAGCTCCAGCTAAGGTTAATATGGGAAAAGGGCTGCACTTGGTTTTAGTCAGACTGGAAGATGTATTTGGTCTTGGCAATGCCGGTGATGTCGTCCTCATACTTTGGCAGACAGCAGAAGATGATGGAACAGCCAAGGCTGAGGATGGTGGCTCCCCAGCCGAAACCGTATGCCCAGGTGTAATAATAGTCACCCTCAAAGATCAGCTCGTTGAACTTGGAGGGGTAGAGGATCAGAGCGATGACTTGCAGAATCACTACACCAGGAGAGACAAGACAGATCAGAGGCTCTGTTCTTCTGAAGAATGACGTATTAAAAGTATAAAACACATTTTATTCATTTGACATTGTGTGAAAAAAAAAGATTGTAAAAAATGTGAGTCGACTTGTCTGGGAGCAAGTTAGATGTAAACGTGTTGCGAATTGTTTCCTTCCTATACTGTATGGAATTTTTCAATAACAGCTACAATACAAATATACTGTATATTGTTTGCTGCTAAAAGAAGAACAAGAACAGCACATCAAGAGGAGACGCTGTTACTAAGTTTTACAACAGTTTTTCAGTCAATTAAGTGCAAGTGTCACACTTGCATGTCAGTGTGTGTCTGGCTATGTTGTTTTATGTTACTAAGTTTATAAAGACCAAACACAGGCACAAAAATGAATAAACTTTATGGTTTGATTGGTACGGGGGGGGGGGGGGTGAAGTTGCAAATATCCGCGTTTAGTTTGTTGTTGTAGGACGATTAATGAAAATATAGAAAATATGAGCACAGTATAAACACCGTAAAAAGCTGTTTAAAGTGAGGTCCATTCCTTTGGCAAGAAGTAGAACCATACCAACATGTGCTGAATGAAACCTGCTGTAAATGCACCAGATCTCATTTTCTGTCTCAAGTAGTTCATAGCATTTTAATTGCAAACAGAAATAACACTTAATGCTGACACTTCATTGTGGAAAAACTGAAATGTTTTTTATTTATATTTTGGCTCTGTTGTGATTGGGAGAAGTATGTGTGCAATCGTATTCAAAATCACACAATCCCTATAAAGGAACACGGGACATAACAAGACAAGTCTTTGTCGACACTTTCCAGTTTCAGTGTGTCGTTGCATCTCAGAGGTTGCCGTTTTTTCCCCACAGTGACAGTGACTGTTCAAATGCCAACACACAGACAGTAGAAGGGAGGTGAATGTCACTCCTGCCACTAAAAAACTGAAGTAGTCTAAGCAGTCCCTCCTATTCCAGCAGAGAACGCTCTGCAAGCCAGAACAAGTTAATAGTACTTTGTGTTGTAGCTGTAGACGTGCGGAAAAGAACTGAGGAATTCATGAAAATTCTGAAACCATGGGAAAACTTTAGGAAAACATAATAGCCATTACATACTGGTACTTTAAATGTAATTTACTACAAGTATTAACCCTTCAACTGGCACACTAAGAAAAAAAGCTTGAAAAAAAAAAGAAATGCAGAGTTGTGCTCCTGGCTTCACACTAACAATTTTTAAGCTTTTATCTTGTATTACATGCAAAATTAAAGACTTTAGATGATATGCGGCTCTATTTGTCTCTAAAAGTCCTGCTTGGTTATTGTTGGTTAATTTCATTATCTTTATTATTTGTTGTTGTTATTTATGTTGATTTAGAAGATTTTGTTATTTTTGATTTTGAGATTATAACAGTCCATCACAATGAACAAAATAAATCTTGTTAATTTTGTTTACTTTATTGTTTTCCTGAACATTTTTGTTCACTCTCTTCATTATGTTTTTCTATTTTATGCATTTTCTTGAATATTTGTTTTTCCTCCAGGTTATTTTGTTCATTTCTGTGCATTTTCTTGGGTAGTTTCTCATTTTTTTTTACCACTCCCATGATTAGTGTTAATTTTTGCACATTGTCTTAATTATTTTCTTCATTTTGTTCATTTTCATGAGTATTGTTCATTTTAACTCATTTCCTAAATAATTTTGCACATTTTTTATTAATTTTCTTGATTATTTTTGTCCATTTCACTCACTTTTACAGCCATAAATGAGTTTCACTGAGGTTTTTTTTGAGCAATTTGATGACAAATAAAGGTCAACCATGTGGTCACAATGCCTGTTGAAGGGCTAATAATGTTGAAATAAATAGTTGTAACTCAGGATGTGTTGCCTACTCTACAGTGAAGTCTTTTTCATGCATATTACAGTCACAGTTTGACACTACGCCAGTCATGTTCACAAACCCCTAAACCTTGACCCTAGTACAGGACAAATACACTACAAATACAATAATCAACTAATAAATGCTTAATATTGTATTAATCTAATCTAATCTAAAGTCTAACCAAAATTTGTGAGGAGAAATCAAGTGTATTGCGGATGTGGAAAACCCAACCATTGTCAGCTTAGAAATGGCATTGGATAATGTCCACAAATGTAAAGGTATGTATAGTTTTCTATACCCACAGTTTACCCATTTTATGACATGAATAGTGTGATACCTGCACCTGCGTGAGGATATGGACAGAGGTGATTGACAAAAGATGGATTCAAAGCAAAAAGTAAAGCACTGAATTTCAGGGTTTCTCTTGTAGAAATGAAGCAATATGTTCTGTATTGCGATATACTGTGAAACATAACAGACAAAAAAATACCATGATATGGATTTTTGGTCATAATGCTCATCAGTACGATTAACAGGTCATTGATCCTGTAAAAGAGATAGCACACCACACACTGAGAACACAAAGTGCAGCAGTCCTCCAACTGGACATACAGCGCGCAGTGATGCCAACAGCAGGGTGTGGAAAATATCTTCACATACAGGTGTAAGTGTTACATCAACGTAACGACATGTGTGAGCTGGAGCTGAGTCAGTATTTACTGACAGAGATCAGGTCTGGAGCTGAAACAGCGCTGGGATCCGTAGCTTATGTCAGAGTTTCCAGACAGTTTTTCTTGAGCAAGGTGTGACACTGATTTGCATTTAAGTGCGATGACACTGACTCACCATCATGTATTTGCAGTGACATTAATCCAAACCCAACCTGTTCTGCTGGATCACATTTAATACATCACACACCTTTTTTCATTCGCGGTTAAAATATCAACTTGGTATAAAAAGACATTTGCTGACACTTAAAACGATTTCTCATCCAAATTTCTTTTACAGCTGCATGATAAAAGTATTTTTGGCTGACATGCACCTGAACTATCTGTGTAAATCCTCTATTCTTTAGCTTTGTTTGAGGTGCTTTGGCTCATGTGAAAACAGCCTTGATGTCTTAAATCAGTGGCCGGCAGCCCTTACCATCTAAAAGAGCCAGATGGTAAGATAGAATATTCAACCCTTTATGAGCCACATGAGACATGATGCACATTTTAGCTCCAATGTGTTACAAATAGATTATTACTTTATTTATTTTCATCACTTTAATATTTTGGTCAATTATGTTGATTTTGTTTATTAACTTTAAAGTTTTATTCATTTACTTGATTATTTTCATTTTTTTGTTAATTTGATGGCTCATTTCCTACATTATTCATTTTATTGTTTATTTTCTTCATTTTTCAATAATTTTTGTTCATCTTGTTGATTCTTTAGTTAATTGTTAATTTTGTTGAACATTTTTACTTTTGTGAAAATATTGTTTTTTTAGTTAAATATTGTTAACTTTTGTTGAATATTTTTTCATTATTTTGCTAATTTCTATCCAGTTTTTTTCATCCTTGTTTATTTCCTTGACTCTTTTGGTCATTTTCTATTCATCTTCATCATTCTAATTTAATAATTTAGTAATTTTAGAAGAAAACAAATCAGCCCAAAATGAATGATTACGAGGTGTATAATGATGTGACCTGACCAATAACTGAACTATGAATCTGTTGAGTAAAAGCTGTATGATTTGTGTTCTGTGCCTGTCTGGGTTCCCACATTCACTGACTCAGCCTGAAACTGAACCAGGTGTGTCCATGGAAACATCACACCAAAACTAACAAACCCCACCCCTCCGTCCTCCACGGGAAAATGTCTAATGAGTCCACCCCTTCTCCCTTCTGTCAGTGACGACCACACCTTCACCTCTTCTCATGAAACATGCACTCGTCAACATGTGTGTGCTCATCATGTGTTCATTTGCACCTTCACTCCTCCTGCTTTTCTTGCATAACGTGTGTGTGTGTGTGTGGGTGCATCTTACCAACAATGACCAGCAGCACTATTATCGCAGGCAGGAGACCGAAGTTGACTGTGCAGCACAGAGCCGCACATGAGATGATGAAGGCAATAACGAGGAGGAGGAGGCCGATGATCATCAGGGCAGCTACCGCCTCGGCCCACCCTGAAGCAAAAGTCACACGCATTAGTTCCCGAAAAACCGCAACATCTAAGATGTCAAATTCACACAGCACGTTGCCTGGCTCCTCCTGAATTAAGAAATGCTTGAACTTGCACCAAGTAAACTCAGATATACCTGACAATAATGATCAAACAGTGAGCAAATCCATCTTTGAACTACAAGAAACATTAAACCAAATGTTTCAAGGCAAAGTCAAGAACTGAGGATGTTCCCCAAGTTTAGAAATACTGAAAAAAAACCCACAAATCAAAAGGGCCATTACATTAGATACATATTTAGAGCTGCAGTGAATACTCAGTCAAATCTTAAGGAAAAAAAAACAGCTTCTTCCATTTGAATAGCAAATACTAAATTGAATGTCTTTAGCTTTTGACCAAATGTCTTGTACAAATTAATATATTTTGTTTTACCCTTTTCTCATATTTTATGGAAAAACAGCTAATCAAGAAAAACAACCTATGGATTTATTGACAATAATCATTTCTTATAATCTAATTATATTATTAGCTTACGAGTGATGCGTTACATTTACGGTTACATTTTAATGCTTGAGCTTTTAACCACAGTACAGTAAAGTTGATATTGATACGGCTATACCATCTGTAATTTATCATATATTCTAAAATAGAGCTGTACATAGTACAGGTAAGGTGAGGAGTCAGAGCCGGTCTGAGTTATGGTCCAGTTTTTCATAATCTCACTTGGCCCCACCAATTAGGGCATCTTTAGATCTGCAGCCGTGTTTATTCATTCTGCTGAGCTGCACCGTGCATACATAACCATTGCTCACCTAGAAATGAGAAAAAATTATCTCCTCCACCTCCCCAACGCCCTCCTTAAGCTAAATATATAACAAACTCTAAAACATAATTCTTATACACTCGCGTCTCGTCATATAAAATCATACCAGACTGTTGGGGTTCCAAAGGATCATTCAAACAGTTACCACCAAATAGAAATGTGTATCATTCCTTATTAGTAGTCTACTCTGACATATTGATTTTACCTGAAGTGCTTGTATTTTGTTTGTAAAATATCAATTTAACTACAACAGATGAACATGATGAAATGTTCAGTACATTTCCTCCTGAAACTCAACTTAAAGGTGCAGTCTACAATGTTTTGGGTGTCTAGCTAGTATCTGATTGTTTGTAGCTGTCCACCATAAATAACTAGACATGCAACCTGCCATTCAACACAACTTACAACCTCACAGGTGCACGAGCTCATGCATTCATGCACAGAGTTGAAAGCACTCTTAGCAGCAGTTAGCATCCATGGCTAATCTAACCACAGGACGACCGAGGAGAGCCTGCCTGCATTTCAGTTTCCTTCAACATCTGGTACAGATAAAAAAAAAGAACAGACATACTAACTTGACAACTGTGAGGCTGAAAGCCGTGTTGACTGGCAGATCGCTTGTTTAATCACTTATATTGGTCTGCCATGAATGACTGGCTACTAGTGAGTTTCCCACCATTGTAGACTGGACCTTTAAGTACACCATTTGGTTCAATTTCTTATCTTTAAATGTCACGATATTTCCATCAGGTATTTCTCCCCTTTAATAAAACCAATTGGTATTGTATTTTATATAATTGGAAAGCTTATCATTTTAGCAAAGTTGCTCATTCCAGGAATGCACAATCCTAAAAGTTGTTCCTCGTTGTAAAGGGGATGAATCAGGCTTTCCAACAATATAAAATACAATGTCAAAGGGGAAAATAATTGTCTGAAATAACATTTCTAAACTTTTTTTTAAGAGTTTATATTATTTACCACTGTTTGACCGGTGTCTTTTAATGAAAACACATAATTTGGTCCCATTCTTTGGAATGGA
This sequence comes from Pseudamia nigra, assembly GCA_029823295.1. Taxonomy (NCBI): domain Eukaryota; kingdom Metazoa; phylum Chordata; class Actinopteri; order Kurtiformes; family Apogonidae; genus Pseudamia; species Pseudamia nigra. The sequence continues at coordinate 10,483 of JAQQAE010016719.1, forward strand.
TTTATTATGATTTTGTATTTTGGGTCCAATACTTCAGTAATAGGCTTTGTACGTTACAGTTATATCTTAGCCACCCTACTTACTTTTGTCATTGTAATTCTTTTTGTCCAGAGTGCATAATTTATTCCTATCTTGCACATAATAATTCTGTTAATCACATCTATTTGTAGGATAATTAACTGTTTATTAAAACTTTAATTTTGTGATAGTTCTATTCTCAGCTGCAGGAGCCCCAGCTTTCACATCTTTAGACTCTATTTTCATTCTCTCAAACCCTGCTGACCAACAGAAGATTCAGAGTCCACCTTGGTCAGAACACGAGCGCGTGGAGAACGCAGAGAAACGGACTCCCACAAGGCTCAGTTCTAGCTCCAACCCTGTTCAACCTCTAAATAAACGACCTGCCCACTACAAATTCATCTATGCAGACGACATCTGTTTGGCATTCCAAGCACCAGACTTTGAGTCACTGGAACGGGTGCTCATGGAAGATCTTGCCAAACTGGACCAGTTCTGCAAAACCTGGCACCTAAAACCAAGCCCAGCAAAAATTGTTTCCAGTGTATTCCCTCTCCACAATGTAAAAGCTGCCAGAGAACTAAACATGCACCTGAGCGGACTCAAGCTTAAGCATGCCTCGAATCCAACCTACCTTGGAGTGACCCTTGACCGGACCCTATCTTTCAAGGAACATTTAAAGGCGACGGCTACTAAGGTGAAGGCACAAAACAACCTGCTTTGCAAGCTCGCTGGTGCAAAATGGGGGGCGGCAGCCTCCACCCTGTGCAGTTCAGCACTGGCCCTTTCATACTCTGTAGCAGAATATTGTTCCCCTGTCTGGTCCAGGTCATCCTACACACACCACATAGACACCCAGCTTAATACAACCATGAGAACCATAACTGGGACAATCCGCTCAACACCACTCCCCTGGCTCCCTGTACTGTCAAATATAGCCCCCCACACATCCGGCGAGCAGCACTAACTCAAAGGATGCTTCAAAAAGCCCAAGACTCTCCTCACTTACCAATCCATGCCGATATCTACACCCCACCCACTGCCTGACTTCCATCCAGACGGCTGATTTAGAAAAACCCTCCCCCAGCTGACTTCACCATCTAGACAGCTTGGCAAGAGGAATGGGAGACCAAGGAGGTCCCAAACAAACACCTGGTGACAAACCCCTACCAACAGGTC
>JAQQAE010016720.1:0-11678 GCA_029823295.1 Pseudamia nigra
TACTAAAGAAGTTGGCAGTGACATGGGTCAAATGTAACATAAGATTTCATCACTTTTTCCTTGATATATGAGTTATTCTCCATTAATCGTGTTAAAAAATTAATCTTATTAATCATGCAAATGGATTAACCCAGATTAACGCATTAATTTTGACAACCCTAGTAAAATAATTTACGTTGTCATTTAGTAGAAGTACTTATAACCATAAGTACTTGAGTAAAAGTAAAAGTATTGAATAAAAAAGCGACTCAAGTAGTGAGTAAGTTTATAACGTGGGATTTATTACAGAATAATATATTACATCCAGACGAATATGTTTGTTAATTTCCTTTAACATTTTGTTGGTTATTTTGTTGATTTTTGCTTAATTTCATTGCTTATTCATTTTCAACTTGCATGATGGTTTTGTTATCTTATTTTGTCAGTGTTCAATGTTGTTGCATATTTCATTTTATGTTTTGTTTTTATTTTTTATTTGCTTACTGACTTGTTTGATAATTTTGTTGCGTATTTTGTGGATTATGTTGTTCAATTTTATTCATTTACCTGATTATTTTCTGTGTTTCTCCTTTTGTTCATTTTGTTACTCAATTTATTCATTTTATTTGATTTTTTTTATTTCACCATTTTTCCTCCTCCTCATTGAGCTGTGGCCAAATGTAGCTGAGTAAAAGTAAAAAGTATTCAGTCAAACAGCTACATTTTTCATATTTATTTTATTAAATAAAAGTTTTAAACCCAGAACATGTTGTGTATTTGAGATTGTCCAAATTAGCCACATTTAGCTTTAGCTTGCCTCACCATTTTCATTCTGAGTTTAAAATGTGCAGTTCATATGTGTGTACAATCCTAAATGTAGACATAATTGCTGCCATGCAATTTATGACCAGGCATTTGTATCCGTGAGTTTTGTTAACAAGTGTGCCTAAAGAAGTGGCCAGTGAATGGAATTGGTTGTCACAAATCACAAAAATTGTTGTGAATTTCTCAGGACTTGCAGTAAACATGTCCATAGCTTGTATTTTATACAACAGAGTTCAAACAAACCTCAAAACCTAGTGAAGATGTATTTCCACGGCTTGAGACCCTAATACTGTATGTGAATATACAGAAAAGGAACAAATCAAGGGGACACTCTGATGGGAGTGGTTTCTCCCAGGCTGACAGTGATTCATTCGTAAGACACAAATGGTTTGATGAAAATGATATGAATTATTGTTCCAAATTTTTGTTTATCAGCACTAAATCAATGAACAATGAAGGATGTAATAATGAAAATGAAAATCAAATTACCAAAAATGAACAAAACACTGTACTGAAGAACATGAGCAAAATAAACAGAAAATTTTTTTTAAAAATTGGGGAGGATGAGATGGCCCAATTTGGATGATTAATGGAGTTAATCATCCAAAGATGTCGGAGAAGTGGCACAGCTTTGTTTTCTGGTCCTATTTTGTTCATTTTGGTGATTACTTTATTGATTTGTGATAATTGTGAACACATTATTCATCAAAACATGTCTAAATTCTGGGAATAATGTGCTATTAGTTATATTTGCAATTTGATGAAAAACTGTGAAAAAAATGCAACAAAACTTTTTCCCATTTATTTCCTATGGAAAGCAGTCAAAAATGACTAAACAAACCCAATTCAGAGCCATGCACTGTCATTATTCCTTAACACAGCAACATGGTTGACAGTTTGAAACGGTCAAAAAACATTTCACATTTTGGTGTCAGTTGGTATTTCAGACTTTTTTGAGTTTACAATTGGAGACAATAGGATGGAATGTTGGTGAGATACATGTCCATACTTTTTGGTCAAAGTTTGTTTACAAGCTACAGTCATATTACCCCACCCCAGCTGTTAGCGACCCAGGCTGGAGCCTTTCACACTGCAATCAGCACCTCTTGACCCAGCTTCTTTGCGGGGGGCACAGGTTAGCCGAGGTTGGTCTGAAAGGGGTATTAGAGTGGGAGTGCAACTGACAGAGTGGAGAAAGGCTCTGAATTTATACATTTTTTTCCTGCTAAAATGGCTCTTAATCGGATACCATTTACAACAGCATCAAAAGTTTACCAGAAGTGTAGCCACATTTATCCTCTTTCAGAAAATCTACCAACCAAAGTCCAGTGCCTTAGAGAATTTAAAATCTGAGCCTCAGAGTGATAGAAGCAGAGGTATCTGTTCAACTCTCACTTGTTTAACTTGCTCTGTCTCACACAATTTACACTGAACATACATAATTAAAATCTGACCCTCACAGTGACAGAAGCTGCCATAATGTAGGACTGAATTTGCTGCAAGGAGCAGGTGCACTTAAAATGTCCATGATATTTTGTTTCACTGTGCTTATAATAAAATCCGGAACAGCTTGGATATAGTAAGAATTCTTATGGATTTGCAAAGAGACGTCTGAATTTGTGTAGGTGCAGCACTCAGGTGTTCCAATACCTTTGTCCACATAGTGTATGTCATCTTTTTTCTTTGTTAATTTGCTGACTTTCATCAAATGGTGTCCCATCCTTATTAGAGTTCCCCTACAGTGGCAATAGTCACCTTAGTGCCACTGCTGGAAAATGAGGCAAGTTAAGCTTGAATATAAAATGTCCAACTTTTTACATGGCACTTTAAAATTTTTTATTTGATCTGTAGTGTTCTGAAGAGATGGACAGTAAAAAGGGCTTAGAGAGAAATTAATGGATTAAAGACAGATCATTATGTCCAGAGACATAATCATCTGGAAGCATCACTGAAAAATCTACTTTAGAAGTCTACTTTAACTTGTCACCTTTTCTGGGTTAGTGAGGAGAATAGTGCAGTTTCTTTTTGACAGATACATCACCAATCAAAGGGAACAATGCTGCTAGGAGCTCAGCAATTACACCATGACATCCAGAGGGTAACTACATATAGTTAAAGTCATGGTGAATGTATGATGTGAGTCATTGGTCATTTGTAGGGCTTCAAGGGTTGGGGTCAGGGTTTTGAGAGTCATCAAGTGTGACTCTATGCACAGACATGCCATTTGGTGAATTAAAGTTGTGGTGAATGCATAAAAAGATTCACTGGTCTTTTGTAGGACAGGGTTAGGGTTGGCACTAGTGTTAGGGTTTAGAGAGCCATCAAATGTGACTTTCTGCACAGGCCCACTGTTCAGTATATTATAACCCTAGTTAAGATATTCTTTTCTTGTAATTCATTCTCCACACCCTGTATGATTACAGATCTCTCTGCTCCAGTACCAGGGTAGCACCTCTTTGATAATTCAGTTCAGCCTGTGAACTGATAAGGCAGGCTTCAGTCTGTCAAGTGTCTGACTGCCTTCCATAGTAGTGCCCACACTGCACCGGAGATGTATGACAAGGAGAACAAGGGACAAGACAAAGGAAAAATGAAAGTAGCCATCAGTGACTCAAGATAACAGCGACAAAAGAAGTCCCGGCTGAACTGAACCATTTCTCTTGTCCTAATCAAACCTTTATCCTTACTAGATAACATTCAGACAGGGGGAGACAAGGGAGTACTTAATTCATTGGTTTGGGTGTGAAAAAGTAATAGAAATTTAGCAAAAACAGCATACATATCTCCTGACCCATCCCCCATTGTAAAGCAGCAGCTTCCCAGACCTCCTCCCTCGACTACACAGAGGGCTTAACCCTACTCTTGGTGTCCCAGATTACACAGCCAATTAGGACGAAGGCAAAGCCTCTTCTGCTACCAAGACTGGTGAGAGAGCAGTGTGTGCATTTGTGAGACCCATTATTGTAAGCCGAGTGTGAGGCAGTGCAGGACTCAGAATGACTCTCGGGCATAAAGAGGAGCCATCAATGATCTGTACAAAAAGGGAACACTGATTGGTATAGCAAATAAACTCAGTGTGAGGACTGCATAACTTGATTTTCCAAATACACATTAGGCAGTGTGAATTATGCATGTGACGAACTGGACTTCTTCATTTTCATATGTGAACTGAATATCTTTCACACTCTATAGAAAGTGAAAACCTTCAAAGTTATGGATTTCATTATATTTTATTCAACAGCACCACCAGCTGGCAAATAAGAAACTGATTTAAATTCAGAGGCACAAACATGGTGTGAGTGATGACAACCCAGAGAAGGGCATTTGTAAATGACACACATAAGTAAACAAGACTGAAAAGTGCGACTTCTACCTAAATCTCTTTCTGACCTTGTGAGTTCTGCAAAAGAATGCACACTCACACTTGTGACATTCAGTCTGCATGGAAGTCATTCAGTGGCTGAATGTCTGTGAAGTTACAACTGTCATATTGAGCAAATGTTGTGCTGAGTTAAAGGCAGCTGCCAGAATGTTCCTCGCTGTTGTTAGTGACTGTCATACACTGGTGCTTCGTCGCAGTCTTTATCTCCGTTGTTTCTCTGTTCTCCAGACGGTATCAGGGTAGAGGGGTTGAACTGCTTCAGGGGCTTGCCAACAATCCCAACGCTGACTCAGTTAAAAATAACAATGAAAGGAAAAGATACAAAGATGACAGTAAGAGAAAGACAGACAAAAAAGAATCACTCGTCGTGTGTCATATAAATCAATAGGTATTTTGTGTACACAGGGATTCTGCATCTTTTAGTTCATTTAACACTTTGAAAGACCTTTATGGGAGTGATTTAATACCTGTTTTAGGTCCATAAAAAAGGGTGTGAAGGAAAGCTGCACTCTCAAGCAATTTTTGTCTTTATTCAACCGAAAGGGTGCTCAAAACAGTGTGCATGCAAGAGTAATGACTGTCTGTTTTTCTTTTGCACTCATGTCAATGTATACACATGACAGTATGTACTGTACCATGTATATGTGCATCACTGCATGTGTGACACTATGCATGGTCATGCAGGTGCATACTGCCAGTATACACATACATTATGTGCATCATTGTGGTACACTAGCTGAATGTGCTCCAGTGAATTCTGGGCTGCACAATTTGCTGTAGAGGTTGCTGGGTCCATGTTGAGATCAGTCTGTATTTTTTTCCTTCAGAAGCAGTCAAAGGCAGCTGAATTTAATGTAATTTTGTAAAAGTAACACATGCACCCAGTCTACTTTCTGTTATGTTAATGGGAGACTGTCATTACAATAGATAATGTTTCTAGGTGTGACTTGTTTCACATGTTACATTACCTGACACTAGCCAGCTGCTTGTTGATTTCCTCCATTAAGGCTGTGGGATCATAGGGTTTGGGCTGCCGAAGGTTTACAGCTTTGACTCGGCTGCTTAGGAACAGATGAGATGACTGTTCTTTCGGTGAAGGCCATAAACACACCATCAGTGGGGACCGCTGATTAACTATACTGTTCACTGTCGAATGTCTCTGGGAGAACCTGGGTAAAAGTCATATCAAGGAACAGAGTCAACAGACTGACATATAAGATATTTGACATAATGAGACCCTGGGGAATTATACAACTGATAAGTCTGTATCTGAGAACATACATAGGGCAATGAATCTGACATGTGTGGACTAGGATAGAACAGAACAAACTGTACTTTCACTGATTACATCTTTCACTCCATATTTTCAACCACTAAAGACCTCTTTTTATTTGCAGTGCTATAATCATCCACTTGCACATAACAGCTGTACAAGCAGTTAGTAACTGAGACATTGTCCACATATTCCATTTTGTCATACATACGTATGCTCTGTATTGCAATTATGAAGGAAACCCTGAATAATCAAGAACTAATTAATGAGGAATGGTGTTTTAGAAACCAACCTCTCAAAATACTTGTGCTATTTTTTTTTTCCACAAAAAGACTCACTGGGACTTACATCACACTCTTCCGACTGTCTGTGAGACAGCTGAGATTGAGGGTGAGTCTCGTCCAAATCATGTTGTGTACATCCACTCTCAGGAGGAGAGCAAACCTCAAGCCCAGCTTTCGACTGTTTGGTCTGCACCTGACATCGGGAACGAGCACTGGGCCTCTGACAGCTTACAAAACTGTCAATCTTGTGTCAGACAGAGCACGGCAACATAAAACCAGCTGTCAGACGGTGCGTCCTATCAAACAAAGCTGTGAGTCCACCAGCATTAATCATATCCCAGAGATCACACATGATATCCATCAAACACAGATAGCTTTACTGCAGGAGATACTAAGTGATTTGTACTGCAAGTCATATAAAGGTCAGATTGGTTATGAATGATGAGACATAAAACATTTGTAGATTTTGGACTGATTAACTGCACAAAGTGATGCTGAGAAGGATTTTAAAGCTACTGTAATTTTAATTCTGCATACTCAAACATTATACAGTATCTGCTCCTGTATTTCAGAAATCCTGGATTCTTACTATTTGAGACACATATTTCTCATAAGGCCAAGTGAAGACTATTCCTTAGCGTGGCAAAGCTCAAAATCAAATGCATTCCCTCTCTTTCTCAGATTGTCAGTATTCAGATGTCCAGCCTCTAAAATGGCCCACTTGCATTAGTCATATTTTAATAAGATTTAAAAGTCTTAGAATGGCTTTTCTCATGTAGCAAGAAACACAACTTAAACATCATTTGATTGCTTCATGTTTCTTGTCTTTTCCCATGAATTTTAGTTCATGTATGGGTGGTCAGAGGTGGGGAGTACTCCAGTACATGTCATCCTTTACACACGCGAGTAGTTTTTCCCACAAATTATGTTTATTGAGAGGAGATGTTTTGGAGAATACCGTTTACTTTTTTACTTAAAAAAAAAAACTTACTTCTACTCAGTTACATTTGGTCACAGCTCAGTGAATAGGAGTTTAAAAAGTTGAAATAAAAAATGTAAAACAATGAAATAAAAAAGTAAATTATCAAACTGAATGAAGAAACAAGATGAGCAAAATGAGAAAATAATGAATGAAAATGAATAATATGGTAGAAAAAGTTGAACAACACCATTAAGTAAACTGTCAAACTAATGAGAAAAGCAACAAAAGGAGGAAAATGCAAAAAACAATTGAGTAGGTTTACAAAATAAACAATATAATCAAGAAATAAACTGGAAAAATAAACAAAATAAGCAGCAAAATGTGCAAAAGTAAACAAATTAACCAACAAACAAAATCAAAATACTGTATCCAACATAATTGAACAAAAATAAAGAAAAAACACAACAAAATGACCAACAATGATCAAAACAATCAAGGAAATTCAGACCTAAATAAATGCAATATATTAGGCTGTAATAAAGTCCATATAGTTACTCTCTACTCGATTAGCTTTTCATGAGGTACTCTGTTACTTTACTCAAGTACTTATGTTTATGAGTACTTCTATTTGAGTCATTAAAATTACTAGGCAGCAATACTTTTACTTGAGTACTGTTTCTGTATACTCAATACGCCTCGAGGTTTATTTACTGATTTATCCACTGTTTATTTTGCATCCTTACACTGTATTATGTATTATCTGTTGTTTTTTTTGCACATCTAAATTGTACAAAAGTAAAACGAAGTACACAAAAATGCCCAAATTTATAGTGACCAGTAAAAATCGACATAATGCAGTTTTGAATGTACCGTCGCTTGGGTGTACTATTAAATCCCGTCTCCTTGGGGTCAACTCCTGTCGTTGTTGCTGAACCCTGAAGGACAGTGGGAGTCCTATCACTCCTGTCCCTCATTGCAGTGTTGAAGGTGTCAGTGTATAACAGTCTCCCAACTTCCTCTTGGATTTCTTTCAGGTCCTTCCGGCCAAATGCCACCCAGGCCACATAGCAGAAGAAGCTATAGAGGCACTGGACACGGATAGAGAAGAATCAACAGCAGAGGGTTATTCATCTTTCAACCATCTTTGGTGCATATGAAAATCAGACATACATAGATCCCTTTTCAAGTACTGAATGGACACTGAGGATCCCTATTTTCTTAACAAATATCCAGACAGCCACCTACTTTTCTGTTTTTTGAAAGGTCACAACAGCTGTTCCTACACAAAAAGGTCACATACAGAGCAGGCAATAAGCTGCTGCTGTTAGAGTGATATGTCTCCCCATGTACACCCACCTGGCTAAATATTAGAGACCGCCTGTCAAAGCAAAGCACCTGTGTTGAGTCAACATCCCCTACCACTAACTAATTCATTAAGGCCACCAGGCATAACCAGCACTCAATGCCGTTCTGTTCAGCTCACTGCTTTCGTTATTCACACTTGGTGAACTGGCTGTACTCTAACCAGACCAGGCTCCATTTTTGTGTCTAGATGAGGCAGCATGGTTTTGAATGTTTCAACGTGCTGCGTTTGCAAGTAAATAATCGGGTCAGTTACGAGTCTGTTTTTTAAAACGCTTAAAAATGTCATTAGAGGAAGCGAGTTGGGGACATTCACAGTGTTAGCAGAGTGCCAGCCAGAAGCAGTGGCTTGTTTTAATAAGGGATTTTTAGGGATGTTTGAAATATTGATGATATGCTACTTGATGATTTCATTTTAAATACACACATGAGAGGGCATTTTTAATTTCCCTGGTCAGAAACGGCAGATAAAACATTTAAAATGTGGTGGCGCGCATTGTCTAGTCGCAGCGGATCCGGCAGGAGGAAATTTGATTGATTGATGAGAGTTCGGCCTTGAATTGTGAAGCGCCTAGAGATAATCGGCGATTATGATTGGCGCTATACAAATAAAGATTGATTGATTGATTGATTGAAAATGGACTTGCCTTTGTAAAACGTAATGTAAAAATATTTCTGTTGGATGCATTTTCTATCAGCACTAAAGTGTTTTTCTAAAATAAACCATGTCTGTCTCACTGCTCCTTTGAGGTGCTGGAAGACACTTTAACAGCAGAAGCTACTATGTTCTTATTAATAGGGATAATGATAATGTTAATGCGATAAGTGCTTTATAAATGTTGCATAGGTCATTTCTTAGTTTCCTACAGGCCACGGGTTAGTTTGCAAAGTGTGCATAAGTGTTAAAATGTTTTATTTGCTGTTGGGATGATTTTGATCCTCACTGCACTTACCGCATGTAGAAGCCATTCTGTATTATCTGGCACCATCCGGCCCCTAAAAGAACATATAAACATTTGCACGTTACAGCACAGCGTGACTAGCTAACCTCTATTTGTTGATAATGTAACTATTCTGCATGATATTTTGTCTATATTTCTACTTTTCTGAAATACATGTACAATCTCAATTTCAAAAAAGGTGGGATGTAAATAAAAACAGAATGCAATGATGTGTAAACTCTTATCTTATTCCCAACGGAGCAGAAATAAAATATCAGATGTTGTAACTGAGACATTTTATCATTCCATCGAGAGAATTAGGTCATTTGAATTTGATGGGAGTAACACATCTCAAAAAAGTTGACAAGGGAAACAAAAGCCGCAAAAATCAAAAACAGCTGGAGGAGCATTTGACAACTAATTAGGTTAACTGGTAACAGGTCAGTAACATGACTGGGTATAAAAAGGAGCATTTTACAGAGACAGAACCTCTCAAATGTAAAAATGGGCAGAGGTTCACCAATCTACAATTGTGGAACAATTTCAACAAATGTTCCTCAATGTGAACTTGTGAATACTTTGAAGATCCCACCATCAACAGTGTATAAAGTCATCAAAAAAATTCAGAGATTGAAGGTTGAAGGTCATAACGTCATACCCTCAGGCGGCACTGCATTAAAAACAGACATGATTCTCTACTGGAAATCACTGCATGGGCTCAGGAACACTTTGAGAAATCACAGTCTGTGAACACAGCTCACTGTGCAATCCACAAATACACGTCAAAGCTGTATCATGCAAAGAAGAAACCATATGTGAACACGACCCAGAAACGGCACCAAAGCTCATTTAAAATGGTCTGAGGTCAAATGGAAAACTGTTCTGTGACCAGATGAATACTTATTGGGAATAAAATATGAGTTTGCGAGATATGCAAATCATTGCATCAAGTTTTTATTTACATTTTACATAGAGCCCCAACTTTTTTGGAATCGGCCTTGTAGACATTTTTCAGTAACTTCATTAAGCTTTTTAACAAAGCTAATGGCAGCCATCTGAGATAGCGTTCATTCTACGTGATTCTGAGTACCGGTAAGCACAAACAGTTATTAACATTGTTCATGCAAACTAAAAATACCTTTGCTGATCATCTGTTTGATGAATCGTATTGATCACTCACTTGTGGTTTGTAGTGTGTTGACTTTGTCCCACCTCTAGGTCCATGACCAAAGTAAAGTAACAGACAGCCAGCTTCTTCTGAGCAAGATCCTTTTTGGCCAAACATCGTGCCACCATTTGGTTCTCTTTTGTGATGTCTAAACTATCAGGATGGAACACAATACCATAGAAAAAGATACCGAAGACAAATGAGAGGAAACAATGAAAAAGGTATATTCGAAAGCATGTACTGCACTAGAGTAGGAAAGATTCTTCATTCGGCATACGTACGACGGTAATGGGTTTTGTTTACTCTCCAGGGCCTTGTGATCGAAAAAGCATGACAGGTAAAGGAGAAATGCACACAGGACTTCATCTAACACTTTACTCCTGGACAGACAAGGAATGACTGGTCTTCATTCAGTGCATAGGTATAGGAAACAGGAACTATAACGGCCAGTCATGTTTTGCCAATCTTACTTCAATATAGTCAGGAAGCAGCTTGGAATGGGGAGTGAATAATTCTCCTGGAGCAAACTGACAGCAACCTCTACAACACAGAAAAGACACCGTGAATGTTGTTGTTGCAAAGAGGTAAAGATGCCAGAACAGGGCAGTTTTTAATGCTAAAACACAGGAGGAAAAGTTAAGACATACAGTAGGCAAAAAATAAAAAGGTGTTGCAGCCACAATGGTATTAATTAGATGCTGGTATGACTTTTTATAAACTAACAGCATCAGTAAACTGTGAGTTAAATAGTAGTTTATGGATGATATTCAATGTCTCTGAAGAAAATAACAAAAATTCAGAAGATTAGTAAAAAGTAAATGAGGAATCTTGAACAAAATAATCAAGACAGTGAATGAAAATGAACAAATATGATCAAGAAAAAGATGGAATAAACAAAATGAGCAAAAATGAGAAAAAGAATTAGCAAAAAATATACCAAATAATCAACAAAAATGAAGAAAATAAAGAAAATGAACAGAACAAACAGGAAAATGAACAAAATACAAGAAATTGAGGAAAATAATAAAAGACATTTATGAAATAACCAGGCAAGTTAAATGAATCCACATACAGTGCCCTCCAAAAGTATTGGAACAGCGAGGCCAATTCCTTTATTTTTGCTGCACACTGAAAACATTTGCTTTTGACATCAAACAATGAATATGAGACAAAAGATCAGTATTTCAGCTTCTATTTCTAGGTATTTACATCAAAATCAGTTAAAGAACTTAGAAGGTAGCACCTTTTGTTTGAACCAACCTATTTTTCAAGTGGGCAGAATTATCGGAACATATGACTGACAGGTGTGTTTTGCTGCCCAGGTGTGTCTTTTTACACTAATTATTCAAACAATAAATAGCACTGAGTGTCTTTTCTCAGTCTCAGCTTTGGGTTTTACCTGTGCAGATGCATTTATAGTTAAACAGGTGAAGACCAGAGAGTTGTTTATGGGAGAAAAACAAGAAATTTTGAAGCTGAGAGAAGATGGAAAATCAATCAGAGCCATTGCACAAATATTGGCCATAGCCAGTACAATCATTT
>JAQQAE010016721.1:0-11678 GCA_029823295.1 Pseudamia nigra
GATTTCACTGATTAGCTCCTCCCCTTAATTTGAAGGAGTGCTGATCAGTGAAATCACCTGCTTTAGTGACTGGTTGGTTGGAGAGAAAACCTGCAGGGTCTCGGCCCTTTTATGGCACGAGTTTGACACCCCTGATTTAGATTAAAGAGCTCATGCATAATGGTGGATTAACCATTACAGAAACATAAATACCAATACTGTTCATCTAGGGCTGCTGTGACCATAAAATTTATACTGCATGGTTGTCTAATAAATTTGTAAAGCACTGAATAGGCATTAAATACATGTATTTATGTGAGGTCTTGTTTGACTATATGTAGTATTAGTACAGCAATGCACTTAAATTGACCTTAAACTACTGTGATGGTGCTTGATTTCAACAGACAAAGGCCTTTTCAGTGAATGTCTGGATAAACGGATTATGGGTGGAATAGCGAAAGCCTACCTGAACTCTCACCTGGGTGGAAAAATCCATGTCAAGCTGAATGAAGGACAATGTCCAGTAGAGAAGACGGAGATGTTTTATCAATTCTGGACCCCACGCATACTATCTGAATGTGGTACTGAGAAGCAGGTGAGTAAACAGTCACCGGGTGTCACCAATACACAACTCGGATGAGCCCTTTTACCAAAATGGGGCTAGCTAGTAAAAATGATAAGAATGCTTCATAATTTTGGTTGGAAATAATAATTGCAAATTCAAATGTTGGAAATGGTTTAGAAATTTAACTTGCAGCAAAAACATCTAGTGGAAATCATAGATATTAGAATGCAGTGTTGAATCGGTGTCAGTGAAACTGAAACGTCACCATGTACATTGTATTTAATTAACTGTGCACCTCCATGTCAAACCATGTTCTTCTAGAGTAGGGTCACCTCTCTGAGCCAAAGGCTTTCTTTTCCCTTGTAATATGTAGTACAGTTAAGTCTTAAGTTGGATGATGATCCAGAAAAATAAACTATGCATCACTTGTAAAAGTTAAAATAATCCACTACTTTAAAAATAGTCAAGTGTATTAACAAAAATGAATGAACTAAACAACAAAATGAGCAAGAATTTACAAAGTGACCAAAACGAGCAACAAAATTAACACAAATATCAAGACAATTTAAAATATTGAACAAAATAGTCATCAATTAAAATATTAATAAAAGCACAAAATATAAAAATGTAAATTGCTACTGACTAATGCAATCAAGATACAGTATTGGACGGAAAAACAAATTGAGCAACAAAATGCACAAAAATGATCAAATAAGTTGAGTCAACAAAACTAACAAAATAAGCAACATAAACTGAACAAAAAGAATATGCAACAAAATTAGTAAAAATGAACCAATTAAGCAACAGCGGTTTAAAAAAAATCAAATTAACAAAATAATAATGTGGAACAAAAAGATACCGTAAAATTTGGGTAGGAAAGCATCTGAATGTAAGCTTTTTTTCATCTTTTTGCATTGAGTCAGTTCTTCGTGCTGCCGTCTGCAACATCTCACCATGGATTCATTGATGCCAACATTAATAGCTGCAGCTCTTTCCTTCTTCGACAGCCGGGTCAATGACTTTTAACTTGAAAGCTGCATCATATGCATTTCTTCGTGTGTTTTCCATGATGAGGGTATACAGTATGCATGAAGTGCAAAATGACTGATCCGAAGAACTCAGTGCGCATGCTTTTGATTCACCATAATTCGGGCAGTTCCATTGGTCCACTGTGACCTATGTCCACTAATTTCATTGGTCTGTATTTGCAGCTTGAAGCTCCTCAGCCAGGAAAAAGTCATAGATTGGCCACAGCAGCTTTTAAGCAGCGGGGTTCAAAACACAGGAGAAAAGTATTGGTGAATACCCTAAATTTTATGGGAAATCAAGAAAAAGTACAAGAATGTCAGTACGTATATAATTCTGCAATGAACTACTCTTTGAAGTTAGTCACTATTTGAGTAGCTTTTTATAACTTTTTTTTACATTTGCTCAAGTACTTTTATATGAGTACTTCTGCTTGAGTCACTAGAATTATAAAGTACCAGTACTCATATTTAAGTACTGCTTTTGTGTACTCTGCCCAACACCTGTTGAAGCTAACAAGCTATTTGTGCAGGTGAACGCAACACACATCGAGTTCCAAAACACTATGACTGTGCAATCGTCCAAGGAGCCAGTCATCAGCCGAAAGGAACTGAAAATTATATGGAAGTGCATCTATCCACGGATTTATGTTCGCAGTGCTCAAATTGGTGCAGATATGGACTGGTAAGATATCGGATTCATTTCTCCCCAGAAGTAGCATTTTGAATATATCTTGAATATCTTTTTACATTACATGTTCATTGCGTTATTGGTGATGTCTAGTGGTGAAGTTACATTACAACCATAAATGAAGCAGATTTCCTGAAGGGCATGTTAAAACATTTACACTCCTGTGTTGTCACAGGTTCTCCTCCTCTTCTGTGGTACAGTTTAACTCATCGCTGCAGCTCGGTCTGACCATGACTCTGTACCATGACGACTCCTACAACCACCGCTTTACCAGCCCCTTATCTTTAAACCCGGATGACACCCTGTTCTTCCAGCTGGACCTCCTGACCAACCACTCTTTTGCTGCTGATGTCCTCTTGCAGGTGGACTCCTGCTGGGCAACAGAGAGCACTGAACCCCAGGACACTATTAGGGGGATTATTCTTCAGAATGGGTGGGTGACCATGTGACTGACACTCGGTAACAAATGAAGGTTGTCTTTCATATTTTTATCCTAAATGAACACGAGCAGTAGCTCAGTAGACTCAGATGTTGGTTGCTTTTTAAATATGCCCTTCCACTGACATTTACCTGCTATTTCTAGCTGATACTGTTCTATTCTCTTCCCTCAGCTGCCCCGTCGACAGCACGTTCCACTGGCTGTCTGTGAACGGCCAAAGGCAAAGAAGCCAATTTTCTGTCCAGATGTTCAAAATGCCTAAACAGCTTCCTCTGTACTTTCATTGTCTGGCTAACATCTGTGGACCTGATGAGAACTGCACAAAGGTAATCATATGTTCTTGCAAGTATCTTTTTAATCAACATACCTGTACATTATATACATTTTCAATTGTGTAATCTCATTCAAATTTCACGGTCATGTAAAATGACTGCATAGTTACTGGCAGAAATCAGTGTGGTTTGACGCGCCAATGAAAAAGGACACCCAAGATATCACAGTTGGAGAGCTGTTTTGTTGCTTATTTTGGTAATTTTCTTTCCAGTTTTCTTGGTTATTTTGTCAATTGTTGTGTTTTGCTGTTATGGTGTTTTTGTTAATTTACTTGGTTATTTTGGACATTTTCACTCATTGTTTTGCTTCTTGTATTCAATTTTGTAGGTAATACTGTTCCTATTGGTTCATTTATTTTGTTAGTTTTTGCTAATTGTTCCTTAGTTAATTTGACACAAGCAACAAATAATGATTATTGTTCTTCAATGTATGGACCATTCCACACACATTTACATTTTGTGTAAAAATGGCTCCTACTCATTGAGGCGTGTTATAAAAGTACATAACTGTGCGAAACGGGTAGTCTCGGAAGTACATTTATGCGGAAATAATACTCAATTGCATGTAAAGGAGTAAATGTACTTGAGTACAACCCACATCTACTGATGGAGATGGTAATTTTCCTTCATTTGACCAAGATTATATTAAAAGAAAATGCAGGAATATTTCAGCCTTGGCCACTTGAATTACAAAATACTGAATGGTTATTATGGAACATTCAGCCAATAAGTTGTTTTTACTAAAGCTATAAGTGATTCAATATTGCTTGTTCTGTCAGGTCACACAGTAGATGAAGCACACCACTGCACGCAGTCCTGGCTGAGCTATTGTCAGCTGTCTTTAAAGGTATCTGTTGTATTATAGAACTGCACCAGTCAGCAACGTGTCAGGAGGTCAGACAAACACGTGCAGAGACTCGGAAAACAAGCAGCCATTGTGTCCACTGGCCCTCTGGTGGTCAACATCGGGCTAAAGGCGAGAATACCAACCTCAAATTGTAAGTTCATGTGTCTAGGTCAGAAACATGCCCAACATTTTACCCTTCAATTTACAGTTATGTCACATCTGCATAATACTGAAAAGTATGTGAAATATGAGATTTATGGTTGATACATTTTAGATGGTTTCAGTCTTGAACTAAACATATGGACAGTTTATAGCTTGCTTGTTGTGAGAATAAGTAATTTGAGTTATTTTCTTTCCTCTGCAAGATGTTTGTAACTAGTTGATATGCAGGGCTAGTCCTTTTTTTTTTTTTAAGATTTTCATGAAATTAGTGAACAGTATTTTAAAAAATGATTTTTAAAAAACCCATCTGTATTTCTTTGCAGGGGCAGAAAACATGATGGTGATCTGCACTGTGGCTGGATCAATAGGTTTTTTTGCATTAACTATACTTCTGGTGGCTGCAACCAAAGCAATCATGAACTACTATGAACAGCTACAGCTGCAATAAAGAATTTGCATCATAACTGATTTCTGGGTATACTGTTCGATTTTGACAAGAAATTACAATGTTGTCATTTTGTTGACATTTTTCTGCAGCTTTATTTGTTTCACTGGTAAAATGTGGTTGGAATGGTGTGGGGAAAAAGTAGCACCACCCCAACAGAAGGTGGCGTGGTGGTTCTAAAAAATATCAGAATAATCAAAGGGAATGAATGTATTTTAAATGCATTTTAATTAGTTTGAGCAATTGTATCTTTGTTGTTGTTGTAGTAAAATGAACTATTGTCCTTGGACAATAGTTCATTTTACCTAGATAATAGGACCATATAGGTGTCATCACACCTATCCTATCCTACAGTATTCTTTTCTACTCTACCAATGCAAATCCAATCCAGACATGGGACATATTCAAGTGATAATAACCTGGTACATGTACTTGAGTTTTTGTTTTTTTTTTCTTTTCAAAAAATTTACTGCTGAGTACAGAATTTTTTTTACTATCAATGGCATTTGTGATGGAAAATCAATCTGTTACATTTGGCCACACCTCAGTGAGCAGGAAGCATTTTTCATTGACTTCTTTTTTTTTTTTTACAGACCGTTTGCCTTCAAAATAAGGAGCAACAGTCCATTATGCACTGCTACTTTGCCAACATAAAGCAGAAATCAATAAAGTAAATAGAATAAAATGATCAGAAAGGAACAAAATCAAGTAATTTAACAAAAACAAACTAAGCAACAAAATGAGTGAAAATTGAATGTAAACACGTTTTAAAAAAGTTGAACAAAACAAGCAAACATGAACAAAAATGACCAAGTAACCAACAAAACAGACAGCAATAAAAGATGCAAAATTGAAGAAAAAAAAGCCTCGCATAATGCAGTTGGCAAATGTTGAGCATGTTATCATGTCAAGTTTTTTTGTCTTTAATGTTTGACAGGTAGCAGTGTTTAACATAGTCTGTGTTTACATTTACATGAACAGATAATATACACTACATTGTTACTACCGGTCGGATAAATACCCTGTTTAAAGATATGAGGTTGAAATACATACATTTGCTTTTATTTTTACAGGATACTTTTTAAATGTTACTGAAGCAGTTTTATTTCCTTTTATTTTTATAAGTGCTTGTACCTTATTCATTGTTTCAGTTTACCCGCCACTGTTTATGTCATGGCGTTTGAACTGAAAATAAACAGCAGGTGTCACTACCGCGTACGTTACTGGAGCTGTGCACGCGCTAAAACATCAGATGAAGAAAACTGCTGACGTCACTTCCGCCTCCACTCAAAAATGGCGTCTTCCGCCACTGGAGACGGTGTGATTGTAGCACAAACAGAGAAAAAAGCAAAAAAGGCAAAAAACCAAGGTAAGTTAATAACGCTACACACTCATAGAGCTTTATGCATTAACACTGTTGTGCTTATGAAGTGAGGGGATGATTGCGATTTGCTCTTCTGGCGTGTTGACATATAACATGCTGTTACACACGCATGTAGCATGATGGAACAACAGACTGATGGTAAACATGTGGCAAACAGCTCGACTCAGAGTTATTGTCTCCTAGATAGTTATTCTCCTTGGATGTTACCCACTCAAAACACTGTTTCAGACGACAGGCATTTGGCTAATGTTAACGTTTACCTGACCATGTTTGCAGTCTTGAAAATGTAAGTCTTACTAGGGCATATATCATTATTTCAAATGTTTCGGTCTTTTAGAAAAGATGAGAACTTTTCTGATGAAGAGTTATATAAATTAACCGAATATTAAGTCATGTCATATACACAGGTAGAGCTTCATAATCTGGTACAGTGCGTGTTAGTGCTGAACAGATCTGCTTATTTATTTGACAGTAGATGAATCTGAGCTTCTGACTGTTCCTGATGGATGGAAAGAGCCTGCCTTCACTAAAGAGGACAACCCCCGTGGTCTGCTGCAGGAGAGCAGCTTCGCCACACTTTTCCCCAAATACAGAGAGGCCTACCTGAAGGAGTGCTGGCCACTCGTGGAAAAGGCATTAAGGGAGGCAGTAAGTGCAGTGTAACAATTGTTAATGTACAGAAGTGTATTGCATAGTTCATTTAGAAATTCATGAGCACTTGATGCTGTTGGCATTTTGGGTCACACATATTGTTGTTGTCCTCAGCACATCAAAGCTTCTCTGGACCTGATCGAGGGTAGTATGTCTGTCTGCACCACTAAAAAAACCTATGACCCCTATTCCATTGTAAAAGCCAGAGATCTCATCAAGCTGCTCGCCAGGAGCGTCCCGTTTGAACAGGTAATGTCTTTCATTTTGTTATAACACTCAGCAGTTTAGCCATGTGTAGCTTGTTCATGAGAAAATGTGATCAGTGAGAACTACTGAGGAAAGCATGGGCAGCAGGTTCACAATAACACACTTATTAGCTATTATATAAACTATTAGTGTGCCACCCAGTGGATCTATAGTCATATCTTTTACCTTTGTTTTCGTCTCCTACTCACTTCTTGATTTCTGATGGTTGCATTCTTTTATTAATTGTGTCTTCTAGGCTGTACGGATATTACAGGATGACGTTGCCTGTGACATCATCAAAATAGGGACCCTAGTTAGAAACCGAGAGCGCTTTGTTAAACGAAGACAGCGGCTGATTGGTCCCAAAGGGTCCACTCTAAAAGTGAGTCCAGTGTTTGCTTGGAAAACTGCGTTGATGTTAGTTTGTTCTCAGTGTTGTCAGTACAATCTTAGTTCTGTGTATACACCACTAGATGTCATTGTTTGTCCAAATATAGTTCACTTTCTGTTCATTCTTTGCATGATACACAAGCACATAAGTTTGTTTCTGTCCATTTTATTCAGGCTTTAGAGTTGTTGACCAACTGCTATGTGATGGTTCAGGGCAACACAGTGTCAGCCCTGGGGCCCTACAATGGTCTGAAAGAGGTAAGAATTTCAGAGCTGTCTCTGTCTTATTTAGGTGGAACGTGGCAAAATATTCCTGTATAATGGAAAAGGAGTTTACATATGAACCTTGGACATCATAAATGCCGTCCTGTGATTCAGAATTGGCTGCATATGAAACACCTACAAGCCTCATGTTTGTTGAAGCTGTGCTTAGATGGAGGGGAGTTGAAACAAACCACCCCTGTTAAACCGTCAGGGTTATTGAAGCAGAAAGACAGGTTAAGCCAGTGTAAGTCTTCATACAGTAGAAAGAACATAACAGTGTTTATGTGATGTTGTGTGTCTATTTAGGTCCGCAAAGTGGTTATGGACACCATGAAGAACATCCACCCCATCTACAACATCAAGGTACAATTATATCCACATGTTCACTCTATTTAATCTGTGCACACCCTACATTCATGCCCAGTGAAGATGTTTTCCATCCTTGTTCTTGATCTCCTGACTGAAACAAGTCTGACTCAAGTCAGAGCTGAGGGCATGGCATTCTCCCATCCAGACCTAAAGCAGTGTTGTGTACAGTCACTGAACTTAGATATTAGGCACCCCACCAGGCCAAGCATGTTGGATGTATGGACGACCAAACAATGAAAATGAACAGTAAAATATCCAGTCAGTGTGTGAAATGAGAGGAATGCTCTGTGGATTAAATGCCCAGCCCAAAGACTGCTGGTTTGGCACCAATCAATAACACACCGAGAGCTCACATGTGCAACATCCTTATAATTATGGATTTTGTACGGTTATTCCTGTACATAAATTTTCATAACATTTGGACTGTCACTGCTAAATCCATCCATCCATCCATTTTCTACCCCTTAATCCTCGTGAGGGTCGGGGGGGGTGCTGGAGCCTATCCCAGCTGACTTGAGCGAAAGCAGGGTACACCCTGGATGAGTCGCCATGTCACTGCTAAATCACTTCTTGAAATTAGACGCTGCAGAGGCAAAGGGTGGATAAAAACTGCCAAATATGGATAAAAAAAAGTCCACCTTAAAATTCTGAACAGCTGTTGGGTGCACTTTCACGTATTATTTCTTGTTTGTGTTAGATGTATACAAGCAAACTTTTAAGAATGTGAATATGACATGTTTATTACTTTTATTACCTCATTACATCTTCACTGACGTGGGCATCACCAGACTCTGATGATCAAGCGTGAGCTGTCCAAAGATCCGGATCTGCGGATGCAGAGCTGGGAACGCTTCCTACCAAAGTTCCGTCATAAGAATCTGACCAAGCGCAAAGAACCCAGGAACAAGAGCGTGAAGAAGGAGTACACACCGTTCCCTCCACAACAGCCAGAGAGCAAGGTCAGCACTGTCAACGCAGCAACAGAGGCTGTAAACAACAATCTGAAAATCAACTATTTCTATTTCTCTTTTCGTTTCTGGTACAGTGCGTATTAAAATACAGTGGTGCTCCGCTCATCACATTTAATCCGTTCCGGCATCACGTTCTGTGAGCGAATCATTTAACCAGAGCGACTTTTTCCGTACGAATACATGTAAAACCAAATTAATCCATTCTGGACCCTCAACAAACTCCTATATAAAGTGTGTATTACACACCCGTATGTGCACATTTATTCATTTATTATTTGAAAAGGAAGTTGTTAATTATCTGAAACAG
Source organism: Pseudamia nigra (assembly GCA_029823295.1). Taxonomy (NCBI): domain Eukaryota; kingdom Metazoa; phylum Chordata; class Actinopteri; order Kurtiformes; family Apogonidae; genus Pseudamia; species Pseudamia nigra. The sequence goes on from JAQQAE010016721.1 coordinate 9,068, forward strand.
AATGCATGAAATTAGTTCTAAAAATGATTTAGGATGTATTCTTACCTTGGCTTATGACTTGGTAGTGTGTCCTTGGAAACTGCACACGTCCATAACTGTAAACACCGCTCCAGAAACGGGAGCTGCCGGGTCTAAGCACAGCTCCAGCCTGTTTACAGCTACTGTTGTTAGCTACGGCCACGGGTCAAGACCCAGAAGTGACACATGCGTGACCCGGGCGTAGACATGTCTACCTTCTTTCGTTGAAGGAATTTTTTTTTTTTTTGTCATCCGGTTAAAATTTTTTGCTGATGTTTTTTTTTTTTTTCCCCTCCCCCCTTCGATATCCAAAGATGATTGTGATAGTAGTGTAAATAAGAGTGTTCCCCTTATTTAACCCTTGTATTGTCTTCACTTGTGGGTGTTAAACATTGGATATGTTATTACACACTCCATCGCCCTCACAGGTGTAGTACTCAAATACATCTACTCCTCTACATGGACTTGTTTTGCAGAGTACTTTACTTTTGCTCCAAGTCAAGAAAACAAGAAAGATCATCAACAAACAAGAATAAAACTGAACCAAAAAGTTATAACTAAAAAACCCTCATTATTCAAAAAACAGTGATAGCCTACATTTTATTTATGAATCTGTACAATGATCTCAGTAGGGAAATCTAACATGCGAGTTAAGCCAGTAGTGCAGTAGTGACTGGTACAGCCTGTTGCAGCAGGCAGACAGGACAGGCTGGTTATCAGAGTCATTGCAAATCACGACTAGCAGTTTTGCTACAAATAATGTTTCATTTTAGCTTGTTTGCTTAACAGCTTGTTAATCTCATTAGCTCAACTAGTGTGCTGTTTATGTAAAGCAGAGGCAGACTTCACTTGTCATGTTGTGTATATGGTGGTTGAACAAGTGGAGATGAATAACTTATTAACTGTCCACTCATTAAGGTTTTAATGCCCTTCACTCACCAGTCTCCCTCTGATCACATTCGCTCCCTGTCTCTGACAGAATAAGCAGTTCTGGCCAAACCACTTTGAGGATTCGGGGGGGGGGGGTTTCAGTAGTTATAAATTTCAAACAATGTGGCTTCAAATAGTACCACTTGTATTATGCCTTCAACAAATGTTACTATACTATTCTTCTTCTCCTTTCGGCTGCCCTCCTCAGGGGTCGGCGTAGCGAAATACCAATGATTCGCATGTTTGATCTGGCATAGGTTTTCACGTCGGATGCCCTTCCTGACACAACCCTCACAACAAGGGACAAATTAGCAGATTGATGCATTTTAATACAATTTGAATGAAAAATGATTTGGTTCGCAATGTGATTTTTGGGGGGGGCAACTTTATGGAAAGGGGGTCCGGACCCCCCCGTCCCCCCTGGGATTTGCGCCCCTGCTCTTAATGTATGTAACATGCCTGTATTTATGTACAAGTATTGTTTCAATGCTGCACTAATAATGCTAAGACAACAGAGCCATTGCATTCCTGTGTTTAATTATTTTGAAATGTCAACTAATATGGACTGTGTAGGTTGACAAGGAACTGGCTACAGGTGAATTCTTTCTGCGTGAAAGTGTGAAAAAGAGGAAGAAGATGGAGGAGCTAAAGGTGAGCAGTTTTTTTTTTTTTTAACTTTACAGCTCAGTTGCAGAAACTTATGCAAAAGTTGTCATGCATTTGAAATCTGGTACATGTGAATGTTGTTCCTGTTTCTCAGGTGAAGCAAGCAGAGGCACTGACAAAGAAACAGGAAGAGCGAAATAAGGCTTTCATTCCTCCTAAAGAGAAGCCTTTACCGAAGAAAACCACTAAAGGTATACTCATGACCAGACACCTTAGCCAGAACAGAAATTTGCTTGAAAAGCCACAATAAAGCTCATGGTGATTTAACTTTGTGCTATCACTTTATTTCATAGCTCCTTCAGAAGGAAAGCTAGACATCGAAGCCATCAAGGACAAAGTGAAAAAAGCGAAAACAAAGAAGCTGGGTGCTCCACCAGTGAACCCTGCGCCTGCCAGCAGCAGCACCACTGACAAAAAGAAAAAGAAGAAAAGCAAAGGCTAAAGACACAGCTTCACTGCTGTAATTACCATATCACATGTCGCATGTGTTGGACGGTGATACGGGACAATAAACACACGGGCATAACATGTTGAGATGGAACAGCAGTTGCACAGTGTCTTGTGCTTGTGTCAGAATGAATCAGTGATTCATGGATGTTTTTTATTAGTTGAACTGCTCTTCCTGCTATGATGGAACATCATGTTTTTACTGTGCCATGTGTCATCATCTGTCTGGAGACCTACTCTGGGTTTACGACTGTACAGAGAGTGACGTGAAGATTCTTTTCCATTTGTTGCCTACTATTGTTCTAACTGTGTAGCATCAGTATTTATATTTTCCTAAATATCTATTTTTCATGTTTAAACACAACTGTGTGTTTGTATGTCAGACTAAAAACTAAAATTAAAGGAAAAGACCATGAAATTAATCACATTTTGTATTTCTAAGTGAAAATAAAGTTTAGCATCTTGATTTACATTATACAGGTCCTTCTCAAAAAATTAGCATATTGTGAAAAAGTTCATTATTTTCTGTAATGTACTGATAAACATTAGA
>JAQQAE010016722.1:0-11678 GCA_029823295.1 Pseudamia nigra
TCGAGGGATTCCGGGGTGAGTAATGAACTGATAAAGTTAGCTTTACGTGTTTCTTTTGTGTGTTTACAACTGCACAAAGCTCATATAGTGTGTGAATATGGACATTAACGTTTGAACAACGTTGAGTTATCGTTATTGCTTAGCGCTGTTTCGAGCGTTATTATAACATTTGATTTACCGTCACGGTATCACTTTCTTTTACGTGTTTACCATCTAGTGGATGCATACTGTAGCTTCTGTTGTAGCACAGCTCCATCTAGTGGATGCATAACGCAACTGCGCCTTATAATCCGGTGCGCCTTATAGTGTGGAAAATGCGGTAATGTCTAATTAAAAAAAACACACACATTCAACCAAATGGTTGATTTGTCTGTTTATGGTTAATGTCATGTAGTGAGATTAAGCTAATGTAGTTAAATAAATCCAAACTTCTGATAATTTCTTATTGTTAATATGAAACGTTTAATATTATTCTATCATTAATATGCTGAGATAATTGTAAGTATTTAGTCTTTGTAAGTGTATGAGATATTTTCAAGCAAACATGGTAAATAGTTAGAATACATATGTGGAAACCATAACCATTACAACTAATTCTATTTTAACAAAATGACACCATTGTTGTATACTTGTGTAACTGACCTTCTACGAGATTGTGATTTGTAATTTTATAATTTTTTTTGTTTTACAATTACTAGATGGATGGTAAAACTTTCTATGGTATGAGACCACACACTCTTCTGGCACTTGTACCAAAAAATCCTCAAGAGTCTGATGCTGATCTGAGTGATGGTGATGATGACCCATTTGAAGATCCTGATTATCAGGCAGCACAATCTGAGGTTACTGATGACAGTTCTTTTGAATCCCCGGATGAAGGAGAAGCTCCCTCAACAAGCAGATCTACACAGCCTCCTTGTAAGAAGAGGAGGAAAGGGAAACACATCCTAAAAACACTTTCGTTGGAGGAAGCAGAGGACTACCCTGAGCCCAGTTCCTCCTCAGGCCCAAACAAAGGCATCAGGAGAATCTGGAAGCATGAAGACATTGAGGAATTCCAAGTTCCAGATGCAAAATTTGAACCCCCTGAACATGTACAGACACCCTTCCAGTACTTCAAAATGCTCTTCACTGATGAGATGATTGCACATATTGCTCATCATACCAATCTGTACTCTGCCCAAGAGTTGGGGGATCCAATGAAGACTTTCCCTGAAGAAATTGAAGATTTCCTGGCGATCCTACTCTTAATGGGTGTTTTCAAGTTCCCATCATTGGAGGACTACTGGCACCTTGAGTCACGATTCGATGTGGTAGCTGATATCATGCCAAGCAAGAGATTCCACCTGTTACGCCGGTTTGTTCACTTCAATGATAATCAGCAGTGCAATAAGAGTCCAGACCAATTTTACAAAATCCGTCCACTCTTTGAGATGCTTCGCAAACAATGTCTTCTGATACCATCGACCTACAAGCACAGTGTGGATGAGGTCATGGTAGCATATAAAGGTACAGGGGTTGGCACTCTTCGCCAGTATGTTGCCAACAAGCCAGACAAGTGGGGCTTTAAATTGTTTTGTCGAGCCAGTTCATTCGGCATCATCCACGACCTGCTGCTGTATCAAGGGGCATCCACATTCTTCAACGTTACCCTCGATGAGCATGAGCAGACTCTTCCTTTTGGTGCTAAAGTGGTGGCAACACTATGCAAAACCATAAAACAGCCACAGCTTTGTGTTGTTTTCTGTGACAACTACTTCACAAGCTTCAACTTGGTCCACAACCTGCACACCTCAATGGGTCTCAAGTGTGTTGGCACTGTTCAGCCAAACCATATTGGTGGCGCTCCCTTGATGACAGACAAAGAGCTAATGAAGAGAGGGCGTGGAGCTTGTGATTACAGTTCTGCTGAGGGAGTGATAGCAGTAAAATGGTTTGACAACAAATGTGTCAACCTTTTGAGTAACGCCTATGGGATTAGGCCCTTTTCGACTGTTAAACGGAGGAGCAAAGAGTCTGCTGCAAAGGTCACCATCCCATGCCCGTCAGTCATCATTGCCTACAATGAGCAGATGACAGGGAGGGATCTTTCTGACATGCTGGTTCACCTGTACAAGACCCCGGCTAAGACAAGAAGGTGGTACCTTCCCCTGTTTGGATTCATTCTTGACCTGTGCATTGCAAATTCCTGGCTGATGTACAAGCGGGATTGTGGTCTGCTGAACCAGAAACCATTGACTCTCAAAAGGTTCCGCTTGGCAGTCGCCCACAGTTTGACCCAGGTCAATAAGCCAGCATCCACTTTTTCCTGGCTGTTATCCAGCTCTCCAAAACGACAGAAAAAACACTCAAAACCCTCAAAACGAAAACCACAACCAGATGTGCGTTACGATAACTTAGGACATTGGCCATTTCACTGTGACAAGCGAGGTCGATGCAACCTGTGTCCCAAGGGTGTGTCAAGATGGAAATGTCAGAAATGCAATGTTTTCCTGTGCTTGAATGCAAACCAGGCATGCTTTGCAGAATACCACCAGAAATAAAGTGGGGCCAATGTTCAAAATGCATTCGTGCTGAGACAAAAATATAACATTTTAATATGGTATAGAATGGTTCCCTGTGTTAACCATGTTTTGCAATGTTTAAGTGCACCACCACACAAACACAGTGTATTGAGATATGAAAGTCAAAAAATGCTATTTTTTTGTGTCTTGTAATGGATCTAGTTTGAGAATTTTGTGCTGTTGCTCATTACATATGTCAAAATGAAGAAGTTGCAGTATTCTCCTTTGTTGCAATGAAAACCATCAATGTTTTGTGGTGCACTACTGAAAATAAAGTCAGTCTGTTGCCCAAGAATCATTTTCAGTCATTTCTTTATTCATACATTTGGTACTTGAACCATAAAGTGAAATCTCAACCATTTGGTAGAGGCTTAAATGATTGATTGTGGTTACTATAGAACCAAGGAATAAGAAATGTGAACCAAAAAATTGCTACTGTTTTTTTCTTTGTGGGTCAGTTAAAGTGTTAATATGTTAATTTATGATGGTACAACTGAAATGTCATCTGTGAAATTTTTTGTTTTGGCAACAATTTTATATCTGAACCCTCATTGACTTATAGGGCAATTATATGATATTCAGCGATACTATACCCTAAAATACATTTTTTGAGTTGTAAACTTAATGTTACAACTTAACAGTAATGAAACCCATCAATACAGGTGATAAAACATAAAACCAAATGCATAAAAAATAGGATATTATCACTAAAAACTGGTGAAAACGGCTTAGGTCACCACTTCCATATTCAAGTATTTTTAACTTCTCGCACCCGATATGTTGTACTTTTCCAACACTTCTATGTTTTGAAATTTCAGATAAAACTCGTCGGCCAAGCGTCATTCATTTTCTGACGGTTAGAATTAACATAGTCATATCTCTTTGTTTGAATTTCATGATCCATACAGGGACATTGATTTAACCTTGTAAACCCACTGTTTTAGTGGGTTAATTTGTTTTTTGCCTTGAATCTGAAATAAGGCCTTAAAACATCATAATGACATCCCAAATAGCAGCTGCTGTGAATCACTCTGTTAGTTGGAGAAATCTGGTCTGTTTAAGAGGATTTCAGGTTTTATAGCAGACAGATATTTTTACGTGGCCTTTCTTAGGTGATAAAACGAGAACAAAGTCTATTTATTTCCTCATGGTTCTGTGTGTCTATTTATGGCCCTGAAATGCTCACATCCTCACCTAAGTTGTTGAGTGTTGTACCATCTGAAAAAAAAAATGGAACAGATGCCTTGTTACTGTAATTAGAATCACCTGTTGCTTCCTGCTGAAACAGACCTGAATGTGAAAAAGCTCTCAAATGGAAAGCTGGGGTAGCTTGAGAACAACTGTGTAAAGATTTTAGCTGAATTCTCTGACCCGTGCTGTTGACAGGAGGACCTGAGGATCGGTTCCGTCTTCACTGTGACTCCACCTGCCGAATCACAGTTGCTGCCCGTTGTCACGCCCTCAGCTTTGCACATGTCCTGTTACCACTGCAAGAAGAGCCTGATGAAAGGACAGACAGCTTACCAGAGGAAGGGCTCACCTGCGCTCTTCTGCTCCACCACCTGCCTCACCGCATCGCTCCCTGCCGCCAAAGGAGCCATTAAGGTCTGCCACAACTGCCAGAAGTGAGTTCAAAAGTTCCCGTCGTCAAGCATCCTAGTACTTAATGTTCGTACCATGTGTCTGATAGTGAAAATCAAGTCAAACTTTTAAATGTTAATTTCTGCTTCTCAGGGTGATATTTCGGCCTCAGGACATCATTTTGGCTCCAGATGCGAAAGGACAAATGAAAGATTTCTGCAGTCAGAACTGTCTGACGACTTTCAACTATAAGAAACCCCCCCCGAATAAGACACCTACTCCAAAACCACTACAAACAGGACCACCGCAGGCCCTGTGCAGCATGTGTGCCAGATACTGCACTGTGAGTGAAAGTCTATGGAGGTCAAATTATATTGTTAATGTCTGGATGATGAATATATTTAATGAAGGTGATTTATCATAATATATGTTTCATCTTGTTTTGCAGGGTTTATTTTATTAACAATATGTTTGATGTTTTAGTTGTTTTTAATGTTTGTCAGTGATAAATACGAAGGTGGTATAATTCACGGTAATCATTCTAATAATCAGAACTTCCAACTTCCTATTTTACTTCAAAAGCCATTTGACAGTGTCAAAATAAGCAAAAAAATTCTGAAACACAAAATCAGAGATTATATTTTTCCTGTTATTGTGACTTTTATGTCATTTCTATGTTTTTGTGTCCTTTATGCTGATTATCATTTGCATCATTGTTTTTGGCTTTTTCATTTTTATGCTTTTTTTTTTAACTTAAACTTTTTTTGTTTTATGCCATTCTCAGCTTTTTGTGATTTTCTGTGATTTTTATTTTATTATTACTATTATTATTTATTATTATTTGCACTTTATGTTATTTTTATATATTAATTTTCTTTGTGTCTTTTTCATTAATTTTGTCTCCGTTGTACTCATTGTGTCATTTTTATATTTTATCATTTTTTTAGTCATTTATTGCTCTGCTTTAAATTACATACATGTTAAAAAACAGGGCATTCATTGTGATATCTTCAACTGATATAAGTTTTTTTTAACCTAAAAACATATTTGGTTGTATCAGCCAACTCTAGTATTGTCTCTTTGTCCCTTAACATTAGTTTAAGCTTCAATTGCATTATAAACTTAAACCATATTTAAGTGTATAGATTTGTTTACTTTGTGACAGAATGAAGTTCATAAACATAATAGATTAGTGTGAGAATATTAAAACACTTTTCTTTCTGGATTTCACTCACAACACAATGTCAGACCTATTGATTGCTGACATACCCTGCTATTTTGTTTTTGTTTTCTTTCTGCAGAGTAAACATGAGGTGACCCTGAATGGTGCCATCCACAAAATCTGCAGTGACTCCTGTTTTAACCGTTTCCGGACAGTGAATAAACTGTCGATGGCTAGCTGTGCATTCTGCGGCTCCTTCTATGGCACCAAACCGGTCATGCTGAAGCTAGAGGATGGAAACAAAACACTATGTAACCTAGATTGTCTCACCAAGTTTATAGAGGTATGAAAGCTGAAATAAAAACACCCCACAATGAATTTGTGTCAGTCTGATTAACATGCCTCTTGTTGTCCTCTTACAGAAAGCCAAGGCGACTCAATCCTGTACAATGTGTCGCACATCCCGAATTGTGTCATCGATGGTTCACAACAAAAACAATGACGACACAGTGAACCTCTTCTGTAACAGCAGCTGCGTCATGGCATATAAAGTCCAGACTGTCAGTTCTTCAGGTAATGCACCATTTGATTTCATGACAGATTATAATTTTTTATATCTTTGTACTTTTGGCCATCATTTTCTGTTTCTTTCCCTTGAAGGGGCACATGTAAATTGTGACAGCTGTGGGAAAAACACACTGCCATCTTACCATCTTGCCATGTCTGATACGTCCATCAGGAACTTCTGCAGTCTGCCCTGCGTGATGGCCTTTCAGGTACTGAAAAATTTAAGTCTTAGGACCAAGGTGTGACAAAGACAACTGGGCCAAAACGTCTCCAAAACTGTGGGTCTTGTTTGGTAGTCCTGGTCCTGTAATGGACAGAACCCTCACAAGGAAGGAAGGACAACTGGATCTCAATCCAGTAGAGTATCTAACAGAAAAAGCATTACTACCACATGATGTGTAGGTTTACCTTTTTGATGCCAGAACAGCTCTAACCCAAGGCATGAGCTCTACCAGACCACTGAAAACTGCTGTAGTAACTGGCAGTACATTACACATTCAGCATTACAGTGGCACATGCTTCAAATATTCTAAGTTGTGTGCTGGGGCCTTCATGGATCCTATTGGTTTTTACAATACCGTACATTTCACAAATGCAGACTAGAACACCCAACAAGATCTTTAGGTTTGGATAGAATGACCCGGTCGTGTACCATCACAGTTTGGTTCCTGTTGAAGTTGCTCAGATCCTGACTTAGTTGGGACAACTTGCTGCTTTCAGTGCAACAACTTAGAGGGCTAACTGTTTGCTCACTGTCTAATGCATCCACACACTGACAACAGACTTTGGAACAATATAATAAACATTATGACAGCTTCACTGGTTAGTGGTCATAATGTTATGGCTGATTGATGTTGGTGTTGGTGTATTAGCACACTTAAAAAACTCATCATTTTAGGAAGTGATCTGGATTAAATTTTTTCAGATGAGCTCTTCTTGCTTTCTGCATGTCAACAGTTACCTTTTTAGATCTTCATATTAATGATAAGTCAAAGGAGAAAATTATTAATCTTTGCTGATAAAATATTTGACATCATAGCCAATAACTGTGCTACAAACTGTGCTTTATCTTAATCAGAGCTCTTTTTTCCTTCAGAAAAAGTTCACAAAGTCCCAGCCACAGGTGAATGTTTTCACCAAGTTACCAGTTGGACCCACCCAAAACCAGACTGTGATTCCTGCCCAACCTCAGATTGATGCTGTCCCTGGACAGTTAAACTGCCCCCAGTGTTCAGTTCACATAACCTTCAAACCTGAAGTCATCCAGATAAAGGTAAGGTGCACACAGGAGTGTGTTGGTAACCCAAGCTAAATGTATTTGGAAGGAGGAAGAGTAAGGGAGGAACAGAAAAAAAGAAAGCTCATAACACATTTACAATTCCTGTTAGCAGTTTTATAAACATATTGAGTCCTATTTTTATAACCATTTTCTATTTGAATTGGACTCAAAATTCAACAGATGATCTATAACATACACTAGAAACATTCCCAGAACATTCAATTCAATCTCCAATTTAATTGTATCTGTATAGCACCAATCATAATCCAAGATTATCTCTAGGCACTTCACAATTCAAGGCCAAAACCTCAAGGCTATATGGAGAGAAAACCCAACAGATCCTCCGAGTGTGAGCCTAGAGTGATGGGTGGGGAAAAACCTCCAGCAGAGCCAACAGCTCTGGGCAGGCCTCCATCTGCCTGGACCGGTTGGGGTTAGTGAACAGAGGAGAGACAAAAGAAAAGAGTAGAGAGGCAACAAACAACACCAAAACCAGCAACCACATGCCCAGAACATTTAGAGACCTAGAATAGAGGAACATAAAATAGACACACTACATCAAAGTCTGAAAATACACACTGCAACATTAGCAAGAGCTACACAGTGTGTACAGAGATTTTGCTAAATTGAAGAGAGACCAATGGCAAATAACTCACCGTTGTCAATTTTTTGTGCACAGGATAAAATGGTTTTCGCCTGTAGTACTGACTGTGCTCATGAGTTCAAGAAGGCCCACTTTGTGGCAAATGTGTGTGAGTACTGCAAGATTGAAAAGATCTCCCGAGAATCCAAGAGAATTAACAACAAAAACTGCTACTTCTGCAGTGATGGTAAGGAGAAATGTGTAAATACATAATGGGCTAGTTTGGTGGTTGTTAATTCTGCAGAAGTCCTCATCTTGTCCCCTCACTCTCCTCTCAGGGTGCAAGCTGCTCTTTAGACATGGCCTTACGAAAAGTTGGGGAAAACACTGTCACTCCTGCAGCTACTGTCACTCTGTCTCCAAGAAGCTGGTGACAGCTCAGTATGGAGGCTCGAGCGAAGAGTTCTGCTCTGAAGAGTGCAGGTCCAAATACACCATGCTCTTCTGCCACGTAAGCAGTGCATTTATTTAATACTGAAATCAGGTGATTGACACCTGTGTCAAGTTTTGCCTAAAGATAAGGAACTTTACTGCCCCCCCAGAGGGAAATTTATCTTGGACAACAGTACCACACAAAGCAGCATTACAATCCTCAGCAACAGAGATGCACAAAGAAATAATGCAGCATTAACCCTGTGTTTTTTCTCTCAGGTGGCAAAGTGTGACACCTGCAGCCGTAAAGGGAAGTTGAAGCAGAGTCTGCCTCTGCTGGGGGATGTTAAACACTTCTGTGACCTCAGCTGCCTCTTAAAGTTCTGCAGCTGGGTTTTGGGCACACAGGGAGACGTGGTACTTAAAGGTGGGTGCTTATTGGTGGTTCTTCACATGTATATGGAGAAGATAAAGGCTTGTTATCACCTGAAGTTGCAGCTCTCCCCTTCTTTATGGGTTTTGTAAAACTGTCAGGTTGCTGATCATGTTCTTTCAGCTTGTACTATGTTCAGTCACTGCCCTTAAAGCTTTGTTTTAGGAGGCAGCTCTGCACAGAAAACTCTTCAGATTGCCATTTTAGAATAAATCAGAGTTCAGAGTAAGCATTGAATTTGCATTGGTCAGGTCTACTATCTCCAAGTTTCAGATATAATAGTTAGCACATCTTTATTCTCTGCATTTAACATAAAATGCTATGATATCAATGTGCTTTTTTCTTCTGAATTCCTCCTCATGTGTTTCCTTTGTTTTTATTTTTTCCCACATCAGTAGATACAGAGGAACCGACACCTGTCATCGCTAACGTGGTCTCACTCGCAGGTGACCAAACCGGGAAACCCAAAGCATCAGCAGGAAATGCACAGCAAGGTACAAACAAGACTTCTAAACAATGTTGCATTAATATTTGATGAATATGACAGAAATGTCTCATACTTATCATTGACTCCACAGGCACAGCTCCAGTTCAGACGAACTTCTCCAGAAATGTAAGTAGGCATGTATATGTTTTGTATTTACAGCCTATATTCAAATACACAGGGAAGTGACTAACTGAAAGTAAAACAGTGCAATACTAAGCACTAGAATATGTTCTTGGACTGTATTAATGAAAAAAAAGTAGTAAAACCAGAACAAAATGTAACACTTTGCTTGGATGCTGACCAGGATTATTTGGCATTATGGTTATACATGATATAGTCGGATTACTTACCTTGCCCCTTTTCCACTTCCAAGATTAGTTTAGCTTGGCTTGATTTAGCTAGCTCACTTTAGCACCAGCATGTTGCTTTTCCACTGTTGACCTAGCCCTGCCTGAGCTCAATGGAAATTGCAATGTAAATATAGAGTGAGTGAGTTTACTTTAGTACAACTGCTGCTATGAGTCCGGTAGCAATGGTCGTGGAAGAAATTGTGATTTTGAGTGATGATCTTCAAATTGAGACATTTTTAAGACTTTCATGATTTATGGCTGCTCAGCTAGGTGTCTCGTAGTGATTCTGAATTGCCCAATCTGCATGATTTTTACATCAGACCTATGATGTCACCTTGGTGTGCTGGGAATAGCAAAACAGGAACCAAAATTGCCTCCCGTAGTTTTGCTTGATACCTTACATCATGCAAAATCGGTGGCCCGAGGCAAGCTGAACCAGTACTGCCAGAGGAAAATGAGTCTTATTGCTGTATTTTTAAAAATTGTTTAATTCCTGTTATGTTTCTCCTTCAGATAAGTGTTCAGACAGATGCAGGGAAGGTTCACACTCCGCCTGCCCCAAAAGTTCTGAAGAACAAGGCTCTTCTCTGCAGACCGTTAGTGCAGAATAAAGGCATCTCCTGCAGAACACAGACTGTTAACACAGAAGTTCAGACAGGTAAAAGTTACTCCTCTTCATGACCGTTCTGTAACCCTCTGTTAACCTCCAAGGAACTTTCTTTTCTTTACAAAGATAGACTAGACTGACCTGGTGATTTTTAAAATGTTGTTTACCAAAAATATTGGATTTCATCTATGTACAGAAGTTAGTTCATATTACAGAACTGTGTTCTTTGTCACGGCCCGGCTCAAGACCATGACAAAGTAGGAGACACAACACGGTTTGGCTGCCAATTTGAGTTAAATGTGAAGATCGGTAACTCAAAGGATGTGCTCAACAAAAGACATGATGCTGCGGTCGTCAGCCTGCTGCTCCGAGGGAGTCCACCCTTGGAGTGAGTCGTCAGGAGGAGCGTGAGATGATGATGCTTATATAGGCCAACATGCACAGGGCCCAGGTGCAGCTGATCAGACAGCTCCGCCTGCAAAAACTAGGGAAGACTGGGGCAAGGTTAACCAAAAAGGAGTGGTGTCGTCACATCTTATAAATGCACCAATGCAAATGCTGTCTTTGCACATGTCAAAATGTTTTAAGTTTGTTAAATTCTTTGTCTTTCCTGTAGATGAAACCATACCTAAAGTCCTGGTCCTGCCTGTCCCGGTGCCAGTTTATGTTCCTGTGCCAATGAGCATGTACAGTCAGTGTACTCCAAAGCCTGTGGGGCTGCCCATACCAGTAAGTCAAATGCTGATGCCTGCTGCTCATTTCTGTGTATTTTATTTATTTTGATTTTCAAAAGGAATCAAATGAGTCCTTATCCAATAAGAAGAAAACACTGAAACATTTTGTAAGTTATTTTATTGACCATGGGAGCAAAATAAACATAGGAAAATGTGTCTCACAATAAATATAATTATCTTGATGTGAAGACCGATTACGCTAAAGATTAGCATTTTACGGCCTTGAATTCATCTGAAATATCTGCATGGTAGATGCTTCTCACAGGCTGTGATTTTCTGTTTCTCTTAATTGCAGCTGCCAGTGCCCATGTTCCTCCCTGTGACAGTGAACAGCGCCGAAGGCCTTGTGAAAACCATCAAGGAGATCAAGGAAAAAATCCCATCGGACCCGTTTGAGGCAGAGCTCATCCTCATGGCTGAGATGGTGGCAGAGCAAAACGAGGGGAAACCGAAAGACAAAGTGCAGGAGAAGGAGTCAAGCAAAATACAAGCCCCTGATGGTGAGAAAGGGACAAAACGATAATATTCATTCTGTTTTGGATATAAAATCATATATTTTGATAATGAGCTGGAGTAGGTCTAGCTATGAAGCACTAAAAAAAAAAGTTTGGTCTCTAATTGCAGCTTTAAACATAATGATTTTGATTTGCCACCTTCCCTTTGACAGTGAACTGAATACTGTAAGTTTGTGACCAAACAGGACATTTGAGGATGTCATCATGGTCTTTGACAACCCCTTTTTCATAAATTTCCAATATTTTTGTAGACCAAAAGGTTACTCGAATTGGTGAAAATCATTTGTTGCATTTGTCAGTTACATACATGATGCCGTTCATGTCCATATCACCCATGTAGCACAACACAACAAAGTGTTATATTTAATGAAGCTGGATGAAGAC
>JAQQAE010016724.1:0-11678 GCA_029823295.1 Pseudamia nigra
GATCTGACTCTTATGAGGTGGCTATTACCAGTTATAATCTGCGTAAGTCATCCTTGATTAACCCCTCCTGAATGACTCTAATTAGAGCCAATTAGACTGTGTCGAATGAGACGCTCTCCATGCAGATGAACGCTGTGGAGAGGTGGGGGCAAAAGATGGATGAAAGGATGGAACTGGGTGGAAGTGGAGGTGTGGAGAGATGGGGGGATGATTGAGGGATGAAGGTACTCAGGGCGTGGAGAGAGCTGAGATGTGGTGGGAGGAAGGATGTTTGGGAGAAATAATGATGGGATGAAAGGGAGGACGGGTGGAATATAAAGGACCCACGACTGCAGAGTGACTATCCAACTGTATGACCATCCAGTCAAGCAGCCATGAATAAACACTTGAGGAACAGGTAATTGATTAAGAGTAATGAATCGGTTCATTATGCCAACATGGAAACACTGTAGTTTCCTACAACCTTGAAAGCACTTGATTAAAATTACACAGTTAGTACGCAAAACTACAAACTATGCTTGTTAAAGGGATTGTACAGGGTGCATTTTTTTTTGTTTTGATTTGACACACAAACTATATATCTGATTCCACAGGGAAGATCAGTTGTTGTACATTACCCAGACTATTTGCCATGATATCTAAATAACAGAACAAATATTTAGAATGAACACCAGATCAACTGAAATATTTGAGATGACTCATGACATTAGACGGAAGCTTAGTGTAAAACAATGGAAGCCTGGGCTTTTTTTGAACCAAATGGAGGTCACCCAAGTAGTATTACATCTCTGTCATTTTGGCATTGGCCTCATTGGAAAGCCCCCATCCTGGACCACTGGACAAGGTCATGTAGAGGGCACCATTGAGGTTAAGGTCAAGGTCAAATTTATTTATATAGCACATTTACAACAGCTCTTTTTGCCCAAAGTACTTTACAGGTTAAAAATTACACTTGAATAAGATATAAAACAACAAAAGGGTAAAACTACAGTAATGCAAAAACAATGCTTAAAAAGACAACAAATACAATAAAACAAATTAAAACCAAGATAGCCTTGAAAAATGTCATGCATTTCACTGACAGTTCTCAGCTAACTTTGACCACTAATGACCACTCCAATAAGCGAGTTGCACATCTCTTATGCATGTTTTTTTTTTTTGGTGGGGGGGTGCTATTTCCGGCTACCAAAACACTCATGCAGCTGACATGAATGATAAAGGCAAATGACCAACTATGTCCTTAAACACTGTTAAAACTTGGCTTTAAGCTGTAAATGAATGACAATGACAGGTGCTCATTGTCAGTTGTTCTAAGGATCATTATAAACTACAACAGTGGTAAAAAAAACAGCATGATCGCACAAGCTCCAACAGTTTACATGTAAACCCCTGTTTGTACTCTACAATTAATGCTGTAAAAAAGACCCTGACAGACCAAAAAGGCGGATGAAAGCAATAAATAAATGAAAGCCTTATTAAACTTTACTGCTATCTTGCTTGTAAGTTACATCCGGCTTGTAAATGCGCCGCTCAGCATTAAATGTTGAGACATTAAGCTTTAGTTATATTGATAGAGCATGTAAAATCATAGTAAACTGAGCAGGTCCAGCTACACGACTGTTACCTGAAGCTGGTCCTATGTCAAAACACACACAGCATCTTCTGGATTGTTGCCGCAAATGCAATGACAATCAGTTCTTTTTACGTTTTGGTTTGTGACTTGTCATGGTCATGGATGTCATGGACAGTCCGTGTCAACTCTAAAATTGTCTCAAATTATCAGCTTTCCAAAATATCACAATCCTCAATGTTACGGCCCGAGATGTGTAACTCGCTGTGCAATGTGGCGACCTGTGCAAATTTGGCACGGTGTATTTCCGCCTATACTTTTTTACAAAACATGTGTATCTTTGTCTTGCTTTACTTGATTCTCACCAAAGTTGCTGCAGTTGTTGTTCAAACATTGATTCAATCATTTCTTCCCTATTCAGAAATGGCTTCATGTTTGATGTAAATCTGTGGATTTTTTTTCAGACAGAACACAGATTTATGTACTTAAAACCTAATTTACTGTCACTAAATATAATCAATTTTCAGATTTCCACATCAACAGTAATAACTAAGGACCCCACTTACACTTGACACTAAGATTAGACATGTAGGTCTTGTAGAAGCTGAGAAAAACATGATTTATTGTGGGTATTTATGGTGGGTCATTTTCAGAGAAATTGGCTCAAGGCTTATCTCTATGTTTTATATATTTCTTTCTCATTCTCATGATATTATGTCCAAAGTATCTACAGTCCCTGTAAATGTTATGGTATTGCAATGCAGGGTGATAGGACCAAGGAATTAACTTCATTCTTAATTATCAAACTACAGATGAAAAGCAGGAAATGATGTTCTACATAGAAACAAATATCACAGTCAAAATACCTGAGGTTAAACTTCAGTCCGAAAAATTACTCTGAGCTTTTATCAAGTAACAAGCGAATAATTGCTCCAGCTATATTTAGCCCACTTCTGATATTAATTTACCTTGAACTGCTGGTGGTGATGCCTTTTGAAGACATGTTTATACAGTATTTAAATTAAATGTGAGATGTGTTTTTCTCACTTGTGCATATTGCGTGATGTTACAACAGACCAATGTACAATGTTCGCACAATGTTCTCCTTCAAACAAGATTGTGGAAAACCTTAAACTGTTCTTTCTCACACTCACTGCCAACTGTTCAGCTTTTATCTTCTTTGAGACTTTATGTGGCTGAACATATATTTCCTACATAAGGGTGACGATCCTGTGCATGTTCATTTTCTGTGATTCTTAATTGAGAGAACACTTAAGTGTTAACCTCACAAAACTTGGATGAAAATATGGCTAAATGAAGGTTCTGCCCATTCTGTGTGTGTTTTATTTAAATGCAGGTGTATAAGAAGATCGACCAGGGTTATTCAACCATTACCACTAAGGGCCAAGACACTGCACTTTTTCTTTCCAACCAATGAATTCCTTCTCACTGACTGCTCTTTATTGAAAAAAACTAGCTTTAGTGAGTGGCTGGAAAGAAAATGCGCTAAAGCAGGTTAAGTATTTTGGCTTTTGAGCCAGCTGTAACACGGTAATGGGGGCTCGTCCAGGATACCAAAATGGTGTAGAGCAGGGCTTTTCAACCAGCGGTCTGTGGCCCACTAGTGGTCTGTGGAGGCATTGCAAGTGTTCCCTGGCCTTGTAGGTTCAATGTCTAGCCAGTGCCATTATGGATCAACTTGTAGTAAGGAAAGAGCTAGCAACAGAGGTGGTAATTGAACCACTTGCAGTTGAAGCTTATTGAAGCTTGAGGCAAAAAGCAATGAAAGTGGTTTTTTTTTTTAATCTTATGCAGCTGCATATCTCTGTGAGAGTGGATTTACCATGCTGGCATACCTTAAAAATAAGCACAGGGCAAGGCTGGAGCCAGAGAATGATGAGACTGTCGCTGTGCACCACTATGCTGCCAAGGATAGACAGACTTTGCTCATACCAAACAGCAGTGGTCCCCCGGTTGCTTCAGAGTGGTGGTCCCCTGATCCAAACTGGTTTTAAACCCCTACTGTAAGGTATAGAGGTGAACATCATTTCAGGTCTGCTAATGTTGAGTCTCTTCAGCTGTGATCAGAGAAAGTTACAACCATGTTATGTATATGACATAATGTGATTTTTTTTTCAAAGTTAGGTCCAAATGGAAAAAACTCAATGGGCAAGACTTAGGCCCTGTATTATTTAAAAATATTAGGTTTCTATTAGTGTCTATTTTGACTTTTGTTGCTATTCTTTTGGTAGTAATCAAATCACAGTGCTTCAAAATTTCACCAAGACCTTCGGTAGAGGGTGTTTGCAGTGTTGTTCCAAATGAACCCTGCAGCAGTCTATTTGTGGTGGGAATGTGAGCAGTATGTGTTCAGTGATGTGTGTTCTGGACATTCAGCAAATGTGCTTTAGATTCTGGAAAGCAGCAGAGAACTTCAGCAGTTGTATCGAAAGTGTAGTAGTAAGTGGACTGATGCTGATTGATGACCTGAAAAGATACTGAGGGAAAAGCTCCAGCTTCTGGAACTTACAGTATGAGTTTGTCTGCAGTAAATCGATGCTCAGTGGAGATTATGTCCTTCCTGTAATGTTGGGTGGTGTAAAAATATTCAACAGTGTTACCTCTGCGTGTGCTCATATGTATGTTACCACCACATTTTGGGTTGGAAGTACTGCATCACTGCTTTGTGTTTTGGTAGAGACCAAGCAGTAAGGCAACGAGGAGAAAAGATGAGGGGTTTATTCACCCAGCAAAAGTCAAAGCTAGTTTACAAATCAACTTTCCAAGATTCGGCTTTCAAAAGAGGTCAAAATAACAGAACTGTACTCAGAACATTAACTAGAGCAAACAATGTTAACAGAACAAACTGACGTAATGTAATGAGATAAAGGGGAACATACAGTATATAATGGCTTGGTCAAACCATAATACACAAAAGGGGAAAACAAAATGGATGCCAACTACAACTGAATACAAAGAAGAGTTTCATTAAACCAAAACCTCCCCATGATGTCATGGCCCATAGTATGGTCTGATGAGCTGGTTGGAGGATTTAACTCTGCTCCATCCTTGGCCTTGCCTTTTGCCTACCAGTATGAGCTTCCACCATGCCCCTGTGCGGCTGTGGCCACCACAGCGGAGATAAGGTCATTTTGGGTTGCATAGTCCTTAGCTTCATTTTTTGGGGAAAGGGGTTGGAGGTTCCCCCTTTACCTTTTTAAATGGAGTTTTAACCTCATGAGATTCCTCCCCTTGACAAATGTCTTATGTATTTTATCAGAGCTGAGAACTTGCTCTAATCTCAAACATAGTATTATTCAAACTTAGAGCATGTGGGAGTTTTCGTATGACTTTGGCTGCTACGATGCCTGACGTGAATGGATTGGCAACACAGATACGTGGTGTGATGCCATCTGCTGTTGTAAAACTGGCCCAGGAAAAAAAAAATAGATTTAATATCCACCCAAAATAACAAACAGAAGGGAAGTACAAGCCTTCTTAAGGACCCCATGGCCACCAGAAGACCCTCAAAACACCTTGAAGAGCTTTCCACAAGAGTGCTTTGATGCAATATGTCAAGAGTAAGTGTGCAAAAATAGAGCTGGTGTTACTTTGATCAATTCCCAGTGTCCACATGGATGATGTTTCAATGGTAAAATTACCATATATTGGGAAAAACAACATAATAAAAACAAAATCAAATAAAAGGATCAGATTGATGTTATACAATGTGATTTGAGCCTTTGTTTTAAATACATTTCTCAGTAAAATCAGATGTACATGTTACCCAGTGCTTTGGTCAGAGGCATTGGTGAGCACAGGTGTAGATTTCTGTGGGGATGGGGGGATTCATCTTGTTCATTTTACTTCAGTTTCTTGATTATTTTGTTAATTTTGAGCTTTGTCTTGATGATTTTCTTAATTTTTGTTCATTTTCTTGAGTGTTCTGTTTATTTTTTACTCATTTTTATAATTATTCTGTTCATTATTATTTATTTTCTTGATTTTTTTGGTTCATTTTAACTAATATTCTTGATTAGTTTGCCCTTCACTGAAGTGGCATGCAGACTGCTCACGTAACGCCTGGGCATCATAGCAACAGGATATGTATAAACTTGTGCTTGTAGTTCAAATGTGTCAAGTTGTATTATAATAAGCATGAAGACTGGAGAAACATGAGATGAAACATGAGATGAGAAGGCATGTTTTTAAAAAAAAAATGAGATAGCCTACACTCACGAAATTGTTGTACACTGGCATTTTATGGCATTATTGTACAAAAGGTCAAATTATTGTAGAGATGATAGTGTATGTCTGTCAAAACTGCATCAGTCTTGTGGATTTTGATACAAACTTAGTCAGTTTGTCTTCTATTGGGAGTGGATGTTGCAAAACAATCTTTTCTTCAAGAATTGAGAAGTCATTATTATTGGTGGTGCTGAGGTGGGGGATCCCTTAAAAACTTGAGCACCTGACTGACTGAGATGAGGTGTGGGCAGTCTGTCTGACTAATTGGAAAACAAATAAAGCTAGGCTCATAAAACCTAGCTTTATTTGTCATTTGGTTTGGAAAAGGATAGAATGCCCCCTGCGGGTCAGGGAGGAGTTCTTCCCACAAGTGGAGTTTAAGAATCGAAAGGTCTCGCTCACAGGTGAGGGGTGGACGGAGCATGAAGTCGACAGATGGATCAGTGCGGCCTCAGCGGTAATGATGTGGTATCGTTGTGGTGAAGAAGGAGCGGAGCCGAAAGGCAAAGCTCTCGATTTACCGGTCAATCTAGGTTCCTACCCTCACCTATGATCAGATAAGATCCCGGATACAAGTGGTTGATAGGATGAGAAGCTCAGCCAGCCGGGAGGAGCTCAGCGTAAAACCTCTACTCCTCCACCTCCAGAGGAGCCCGCTGAGGTAGCTCAAACATCTGATCCGGGTTCCTCCTAGATGCCTCTTTGAAGCAGTGTTTTGGGCATGTCCAACTGGGAGAAGGCCCCGGGTCAATGGCTAGGGAGAGGGAAGTTGTGCTTCTCTGCTTAGGCTGCTGCCCCCGTGATCTGGAGTTCGAAATCAGTTTTTGTCTCCGGTATCAGAGCTAGGGCCACCGAAATTTGAACAGACATGAGAATAGGAGGTCTTGCTGTAGAACCTTTGAAATCAGCAAGGTCTGAAACAAGTGATGGGGTCATTTAGTGTCAACGTTACATATCGGCATGAAAGTTTGCACAAAGATTTCCTCAATGTTGCATCATGTTCGACAGAATAGCGACAGGCGTGGGTCTCCTCTGTCAAGTGCAAATCTAGTTTATTAATTTATTTGCTATAATAAGTTGGGTTAGAGGCACGAGAATGGATCAAATATGATGACATAAGGTCAGGTTTCATTGCACTTACTGTGGATGCTTCAACATCTAGCTGCTATTCATTTGAAGTGTAAACAGAGCAGAGAATCAAGCATTTCTCTAAGTTGTTATTGTATTTTCTATCTATCCCTATCGTCAGCCTTCAGGACACTTGGATACCGACCAACCAGATGCAGTGCCAGCCTCCCTTCCATCCTCCCCTGCTATCAACCACCAACAAAGGTGGAGAGGCCAGCCTGAAGAGCCCACTCAGCCTGCCCAGTGATTGCCTCAGTCTATCATCAGCCAGAAGATTTCTATTATTGCAGATGGATGATTGGTTTGGCTTGCTGCCGGCCTGGCAAAGCAAGCTCATTTTAGAGCAGTTTGAAGTGCGAGACCCGCTGTACTGCAGCAAAAGAGGGTGGGGGGTTGAGAACAGGGGGATTTGGTGATTTGGTGTTGAAATAATGGAGCAGAAATGGTTGTAATGACAAGGCACGCTGATGGCAGGAGCATTATGCACGCAGGACAAGGTTGTTAATGTTGACTGCCTCTATTTCAGACAGCAATTTAAACGCTAATGGGGAGTGCTTTTCTGCTAAATAAATAGACGCCCGCTCTTACAACAAGGAGTTTGTTTACTGTTTATATGCTGATGCCGGATCAAACCCCCACCCCCCGCTCCGTGACGAATTTATTGCATCTGTGTAAGCATCATGCTTTGCTCATCATTCACCGAGACATCAGAACATTTTGCTCACAGGATGAAAAGCTTCACAAAAGCACACTGTGGCACATATCAAAACCAAGTGTGACTCGTTCAGTCTCCTTTATCTAATGCAGACATGGCTGTGGAGCACGCGTTGCAGCAAGCAAGTACTGGTAGAAGTCTTTAAAAAGTCTTAAAATGTCAATATTAGAAATAGAAGATTTTAACAGTCGCAAAAAGTCTTAAATATGGTCTTTATTGCCACAAGCATTTGATCTAATTTCCACATTTCTGAGCCTTTAAAACAGCTACTGCACCTAATGTTTGTCTTTATTACTTTGGCCGGAACTTATCTGTTGGAAAACTTATTTTGTTCACTTTTGGTCCATTTTTGATTGTTTTTGGTAGTTTTTGCTCACTTTGTTGAATTCACTTTTGTTTTTGTTCGCTGTTGTGGGTTATTTTGATCAGTTTTCCTCATTTTGTTGATTATTTTCCACATTTGTGTTTATGTTGTTGAATAGTTTCTTCATTTGTGTTTATTTTGTGCATTATTTTGTTGATTTTTTGATCAGTGTCTGGATTATTTTTTTGCTTTTGGTCAATTTGTGGTTTATTTTGTTCAATTTTGTGTGTTTGTGCAGTTTTTTGGTCATTATTAGTCATTTTATGGATCATATTGTTTAGCCGATTGATTATTTTACCTTTTGATCAATGTCTGGAATATTTTGTTCGCTTTTAGTCCATTTTTTATTGTTTTTGGTAGTTTTTGCTCACTTTGTTGTATTTACTTTCATTTTTGTTCACTTTTGTATGTTATTTTGATCAGTTTTCCTCATTTTGTTGATTATTTTCCACATTTGTGTTCATGTTGTTGGATAGTTTCCTTCATTTGTGTTTATTTTGTGCACCATTTTGTTGATTTTTTTCCTCAGTGTCTGGATTATTTTGTTTGCTTTTGGTCAATTTGTGGTTTATTTTGTTCATTTTTGTCAATTTGTGCAGTTTTTTGGTCATTATTTGTCGTTTTGTGGATCATTTTAGTTAGCTGGTTGATTATTTTACTTTTTTGATCAATGTCTGGATTATTTTGTTCACTTTTGTCACTTGTGCTATATTTTGTTAATTTTTTGTGCACATTGTTGATAATTTTTTTGTTAATCTTTTGATAGCTTTGGTGATTTTTGATTATATCGCTTGTAGAAATCTTCGACAACACAACTTACAACCAATTATAACCAAGTTGATATTGGCCCCTGCACCATGTGCAACTGAAAATATTGTTGCCTGTTTTTTGGCAATGAAAATTGCATTATTCTGGTTTACAGTTGCATTGCATCAGAAGCTCACCTCAGGAATGATCTGATTCAACCAATCAGTGTTTTCTGATGAAAAGTGGGCGGATACAACATGACATACTTACAAAAACCCATGTCAGGCCAAGCTTCCGACCTGGCAGTAATTGCTGGCAGCACAAGTTCCATCTAACCCTGTTCAGTTTTCAGGCTGGAGGGTCAGGTCACTGAGTACAAAAGGTCTGTTTTCAAATACATCAGTGGCAAATTTTGACCAAAAAATGTAGACATCTGACAACATTATGAGATCTGCAAGCTTCTCACCATATGCACAGGAGGAAATAATCAGGAAGCTGACTGGGACAATGTCGTGTCTGCAAACATAACAAAGCTGATGATCCAGAAAGAGCGATCCACCAGGTAAACACCAATAAACTGAAGGCACAGAATGTCACAGACTTTTTGGACACCTAGTGCCTGCCAGTCTGTGCAGCTCTCCTCCAGCTCCGCTGGACACGTCAGAGAAGAAACATTTACGACATAACGTGATGTTTTTAGCCTCTAAGTTCATACCCGGGAGGGATCAGGGTTGACTATCTTGGCATGAACTGACAAAAAAAGGATTGAACCCGAGTCACCTAACCCTGGTCCGACCCTGGTGGTAAAAGACACCCTTTGAATAGTACGGACAAATCGACCATTTTTATCATCCAGAGACTGTTCCAGAAGGCTTAAATAAGCACAGATATAAATTTAAGAGTCACAATATGGAGCCTTTAAACTGGGCTCAAAACTACCTCAAAAGGCTCTTTATAAGCATTAAACTGTAGAAGACCCCGAATGCTGCCCCCCCCCAATACAAAGACACACAAAGTATTGAGTGCAAAGAGCCACAGGGTTATACTTTAGCTCCATTCACACCATCATATGACTATCATATGGCCACATCCATCCCACTGCCCTTCATCTTGTTGTTCTGCAGCAAATCAAATTACCACCGCTCGTTTCAACCATGAATCTTAAGCACTTCACGGTCCGACTCGGCGGCATCTGCTTTCCTTTATTGCCTGGCCTGGGGTCAGTTTGTTCTGTTGTTGAAGGCCTGGACTCTGCGACCTGCAACCTGAATCGATAGTCTTAAGGGAGTTTACAGTATCTGACTCCACGGCCTGTGTGCTTGGGAGATTGCAGAAGTACAGAGGAAATGCAACCCTACATGGTTTTTTATACTCTATTGATTTTTGTATTGAGAGCTTTAAAGTAGCGGATTACAAAACAGGGGTAAATATATGCTTCTGTTTGTCAGGGTGTCTAAAATACTAAATCAAGACAAAAAAACGTGACTTTTTAAGGCGTTAATTGCCACATTTGTGATGTTTTAAAGACACATCTGATTTTTTTGGTATTTTTTTATCTACCTCATTTCATCATTTCACATACATTTCAGTTTTTGGTATATTCTAGTCAGAGTTGTTCATTTGTAGGTGCTTTTTTTGGCTTCTTGGTAATTCTTTTTTGGGTATTCCAATCATTTTGTTAATTTCATCCATTATTTTATTACTCTCTGTTCATTTCTTGATGGTTTTATTCAGGTTTGGTCATATTTTTGGTCAATTTATTGACTGTTTTAATCGTTTTTGTTGCTAATTTGCGGATTATTTTGTTTAATAAATGTATTAGTCTTTCCATATTTCATTTTGTTAATAAATTTCTTCAGTTTTTTTGTTTTCTGGAAAATTTTGTTAATTTTTTCATTAATTATTATTATAGTGATTTTTAGATTTGGCTCTTTTTGTTGACTCTGGTTTGTTCTACGTTTCGTTTAAGAAATATTTTATAATTTTTTTAAACATTTTCTTCTTTTTGTTCATTTTGCATTTTTTTCTTGTGAAATATTTGGCTCTTATGTTGATTATTTTCCTCATCTTTGTTCATTTTGTTTATTATTTGGTTTGGTTTTTGTGCATTTTGTTGAACATTTTCTTCCTTTTTGTTCATGTTTGTTGATTTTGTGAATTATTTAGTACATTCTGTAGTCAATATGTGGATTATTTTCTTTATTCTTTGTTCATTGTTTGCTTTGGTTTTCTTTCAGTTTGTGGAATATTTTGACAATTTAAAAAAAATATATATTGTCTTCTAATTTTGTTGTCTTGTCCATTCTTTGTTAACTTGTGTGGATTTTCTTTTTGTACTTTTTCCTTTATTACAACAATAGATCCAATCCTCATCTCATCATCTTTCACATTTGAGAAGCAAAACAGATAAAATTGATATTTTAATATTCCTTAATTTTCTTGATTATTTGTTTCAGTTGTTGCCTATTTGTTGCTTATTTTTCTCATTTGGTATCATTTCCATGACTCAATGTTGTAAATTTTGTTTATTATTTTGATCATTAATTTAATTTTGTTTAGAACTCTGTTAATTTTTGTTTATTTTCTGACCGTTAAATTCATTTTCTACATTGTTGCATTCACATTTATTAATTTTCCACATTTCTCAACTTTTAAATTTTTTGTCCATTTGTTGTGTTTTCTAAAATGAATTATTTTGTTTCTTTGTGCTTAATTTTTAAAAATTTTGTGGCAAGTTTGTGGTGTGTTTATTCAATAAAACATATTATTCAATATTTTCTATTGAATAAATAGAACATATGAAGGTCCAAATCGGTCCGACTTCACTCACAAGCTGTTGCTACAGCGACATGTCAATCAAACCCCAGCACGGCAGTGATTTGTTGGATTATTTGCTGTAATATCTG
>JAQQAE010016725.1:0-11678 GCA_029823295.1 Pseudamia nigra
TAACATAACTTCCTTTTCAAATAGTAATAATGAATAAATGTGCAGGTAGGGGTGTGTTTACATACTGTATATGGGAGCTTGTCGTGGGTCCAGAATGGATTAATTAATTTTACATGTATTTTTATGAAAAATGCTGCATCGCCGGAACGGATTGTTGTCGTTATCCGAGGCACCACTGTATTTTCATTTTATATAATTCTTTATATGTACTTTTTATCTTACTGCATCTTTTATTGTTTCTCTTTGTGCATTCTACCTCCTGAACAAGGTTTTGCTCTCGTCTCTATTTATTCGATTGTTTGTTTCTTCACAACATAACTTGAATAGTCAAAAATGAACAGATTTGGATTAATTTTTTGTTGATAGGTCAAAAAATCTGGATCATTGTCTGGATCCAGAAGATTTTTAAAGGATTCTTCACTATTGTGAGATGGGATCGAATTCAACATTTGTCCTTGTAACGACACAATTAACACCCAAAGTATGTATCTAAAAAACACAGGATAAGACCATAATAGGATAAGACTCTATTACACCATAAAGTTTGATCCAGGCGTGTACAATATTCCAGATGTAATTATCCAGAATGCTTACAGGGGTTGAGGAAAAATGGCTACTTTAAAATAGCAAACAGTAGTGGAAAATCTGCTGATATAGGAATGTGTACATATGTTCAACATTTACGGAGCTAGATGCAGAAGAAAGCTACCATTGTGGAAAGTTTACTTTTATGAATAACTGTTGAACTAATAATGGTGTGTATGTGATCCCAAATGCCAATGGTAGGTTTTCATGGTCAAAGCATCCAATAACAAGGGTCAAATAAATGTAAGAATATTACTTTTGGTGCAATAACATAATGTGGGAAATGAGCCTAGGTTCAAATGACGACGGTAGGTTTTGATGATGAAGACAAACTGAGCCGTAGTGGAGGTCTGTGTTCTCTGAGGGCTTCGTAGGTCTTTTCTTTTTGGCCTATTAAGCCTCTGCCATGAGCAAACACCAAAACTTTGCCTTTAGACCTGACACAAATAATGATTTAACACTGATTACGATTGCTGATGACAACTGGCATGAAGATGTTTCGTGCCTTGTTGCGCTGCTCTGCTGTGAACTGTGGTTACCAACGTCATCCCTTTCTCCCTCTGGGGCTGTTGCGTGGATGCGACGGCTGGATGTTTCACTCCGGGCTGCAGGTCGGTGTGCCGGTCAGTCTTCAGCTTCATATCTTCATCCAATCAGAGCTGAGAGTCCGAGTGCTGAGCAGGATCTCTGCGACGTCGTCTTATCAGGCCGAGCAGCTCCTCCACCAAAACTGAGGCTCACCGTCCAATCACACTTCACACGGATCTGCTAATAGAAAAATAAATTGCCGGGAAACCAATTCACGCACAGTAGAAAACCTGAGTCTGTTTCCTCTGATATAATGAAGCCCGTAACACTGGGATCAGGTTATTAGACGGTGATGGGATTTACTGAGCAGCTCATCCTGACTGGAGATGCAAGGTCAGCATTTCACAGCTGAAAAGTAGAAGAAAAAGTACAAAAAAAACCAGACCATGACCTGTCTGTAAAAAAACCCATGGAGAATTAAAACTAAAGCAGCAGAACATTTTCTTGACCCCAGTATTTTATTTTATCTCAACTTGGCACTGGATTGCAAGATAGGACACTGTCTATAATGTGTTTTTGTTTCATTCAGCATTAGTGTAAATTTAAACATATTATAGTCCGGGGATTTAATATCGTCATGTACCGTATGTGTCGAAAACAAAATCAACATAACCTGTGATCTGATGCCACCAAATAAATGTCAGCTCCAAACTTCAGAACAGAATCTGGTTAAAGAGGTTTTAGCGACGCAGCAACTTGCTCCTTGTGTTCGCTTAGTTGGAGTTTGTGAAGTTTTCTCTGCTCGTTTTGAATATTATAATTTATGCTACAGAATCATTTGATCTGGTTAAACAAAGGACTATATAATAACACAGCACTCTATTTTTGGAGAACTTATACAGATTCACATCGTTTGGTGATGCCTGACTGATTAATCCTGTATCTCAACACACACTTTTGAGGAAGAACCATAGTCTGTATATATTAATTATAGTCTATATATATTAATCATAGACTGTATATATTAACCATAGTCTGTATATATAGCTGGACAAAGTGATCGTGAAGTCATTCATTAGTTTGTGAAGGGTCATTTTGAGGTCAATCAGGTTGTCACTTTCTGGACAATATATGCATAAAAGGAAGACTATAACCAAGTAAATTAATAAGAATCTACAATTTAATTTAAAAATTGAACAAAGACTCAACAAATCAAGTAACAACATGAGTGAAAATGATCATAGTTTGACAAAAATGAATGAATTAAGCAACGACAAGTTAAAAAATGAACAAAAAAGCAACAAAAATAAAGATAAAAAACAATCGCGGAAATGAACAAAAATGACCAAAATCGCTGTTTGAAGGCAGTGTATTAGGGGGCAGCTGTGGCTCAGTAGGTAGCGCAGGTCGTCCAGGAGCCAAAGGGTTAGCAGTTCAAATCCCAGCTTCTCATGTCCACAGGTCCTTGAGCAACACACTGAACCACACATTGCTCCCAGTGAGTGACTGTAGGAATGTGGGTGAATGGAAACACTTTGAGTGGGTAGAAAAGCACTATATAAGTGCAAGACCATTTACACTGTAATAAGAGCCATGTTATGAAGTTACTCACTACTTGAGGTTTTTTTTTTCTTCATTATTTTACTCTTACTCGAGCTCTTCTACTTGATTCATCAGAATTAAAACATAACAATACTGTCTCCAGAAAAACAAAGACTGGAAAACCGGTATGCTGTGTGTCATTCTACCTGTGAATCCCCGTTTCTGAAAACACACCCACTGCCTTACGTCCGTGAGACCCACGTTCCAACGACCTGCTGCTGGTCCTGCAGGTCGAGGCAGCGAGGACAGCAGCTGTCCACAGCGTGGGGGGCACCGCGGGGCCGGCGTCCCCCTCCGTCCTCAGCTTCCGTCCGAGGTTCAGAGGTCACCGCTCTCCTGGTTCCCATCAACCCTCCATGATGAGCTTCACCTGCCGGGCAGTGTCCTCCACCTCTGACCCTAACCCCGCTCCCCTCACCTGAGTCTGCAGGTGCCATTTTAAACGACTCTATCCTCCCCTGGTTGTATACGCTGGAATATTACACTATTAACCATCATGTGGTGTTCAGGTCAAATTGATCCTTTTGTCATATATTTGTAAAGAGAAACTGTGTGGTGTGGAAAAAAAAGCAACAAAATAATCACCAAAACGAATAAAATACTTGAAAAGAAACAAAAAGGATGAAAATTATCTTCATACTGAACAAAATAACCAAGAAAATGAGGAAAATAATTCAGAAAATGAAACAAAACAATAAATATCAACAAAACTGCACAAAGAAGCAAAACTGTCCACAAAATAAACAAAGAACAATAAGTTGAACAAAAATAACCATTTGTTCCATTGGTTCAGATTCCATAATTTTTTTCTCTCAGCTTGATCTAAAAAAGCAATTGTTCTTGATGAC
Organism: Pseudamia nigra; assembly: GCA_029823295.1. Classification (NCBI taxonomy): domain Eukaryota; kingdom Metazoa; phylum Chordata; class Actinopteri; order Kurtiformes; family Apogonidae; genus Pseudamia; species Pseudamia nigra. The sequence goes on from JAQQAE010016725.1 coordinate 3,564, forward strand.
CACTTTTTTTTTTTTGACATCTTTTAGTGTTTTTTAAAAGGCATAAAGTTGCCATTTTAAATGACTTTAGTTTTGTGGCATGAACGTGATCTGCTTTTTTTTTTCTACAAAATTAACCAACTGAATGAACACTCTCCGAGGCTGGTGGTGATTCCATCGTTGTTGTATGTGTGTTTTACTTGAGATGGTTACGTACGGCTGCACTGTGGTTCTATCACACTTCAGCTGAGTCAGTTATTTCTGGGGACATATTCCATATACATATGCTTTCTGCACAATGACTTTGTTTGCTGCGTCTTTGTTTTATAGACTCAATCCTCTGTGTTTCAACCATCCAAAAAGGCTCCTCAGACATTTACATACTCACTCATCCACCGTTACATTAACTACAACATAATAAATGTCCAGATGCCTTTTTTTCAACATCAGCTGGAGGTGTGACTTGTGTATGAATAGCACAGAAAAATACTTCAGCACAGAACGCTTTGGGGAACAAGCACCCTGTAACGAAGCAGAGTAAGGTCAGCAGACTCCCCATGTGATAGTGCACCACCTTGGATTAGCGGGGGTAAGCCTATTAAAATGGTTTGGACTGGACCACACTACGCTCGCTCCCTGTGCTCTGCAAGGCCGGGCGGCCGGACGCCATCCACAGCAGGCCGCGAGTCCTGCTGCTGGAGTGTCCTTGACAAAGATGTGAATTTATTTACCCAGACTATGTCTTTTCCAAGGCATTTTTAAGTGTTGTCATAATTCTTTTGTGTGTGTGTGGATATGCTCACAGTCAAACACAAAGGCTACATTTGTGCTGCCAACCTTACTACTCAGATGGGATTTTTGTGTCGACCATCCACATCATGCTCTTAAATTCATTCAATATCAGATTCAAATGTGGGCTGAACTCACACACACACACACACACACACACACACACACACCCACACACAAACAAACAGCAGTGTAGAGTTCAGATTCTTTCCACACAACCAGTAGAAGTAGGTGAAGCATTATTCAGCAGTTCTTGTACAACTATTATACTGCAAAGTCCTCTCCAGCACATCCCAAAGATTCTTAGTGGGGTTAAGGTCTGGACTCTGTGGAGGCCAATCCATGTGCGAAAATGTTGTCTCATGCTCCCTGAACCACTCTAACAATTCCAGCCTGACGAATGGCACAGGAAGCACTAGGCATGATGGGAAATCACTTCATCTGCCGGTCTTCTTACCTTGATGCGCCCATCACTCTGGAACAGGGTCAATCTGGACTCAGACCACATGACCTTCTTCCATTGCTCAAGAGTTCAATCATGTGCTCCCTAGCAAACTGAAGCCTTTTTTTCTCCAAGTGGTTTTCTTAAGGCTACGGCGCTGTTTAGTCCCAACCCCTTGAGCTGCCTTTGCCTTGTGTGTGTGGAAATGATTTTACTTTCACTATTAAACATAGTCCTGAGTTCTGTTGTTTTTTTTTTACTATTTGATTTCACCACACATTTAAGCGATTACCGCTCATCATTCAAGATTTTTTTCCCAACCACATTTTTTCTTTGAAGACGATGGTTCCCCACTAACCTTGTATCACTTGTTTCCAGCTGAAACAATCACCCATGTAGAAATTATCCAATGGGAGGCGCCGACCTATTTGCTGAGTTAAATCCAGGTGGTGACCTTTTTTTTGGTCAGGCAGTGCATTTTTGAATTCATTTCCCTGCTTTATTTTGTATATGCAGTCTGTGAAAAAAGAAACCTGTTCTTAGGAGCACATTCTCATATTGGTGGAAATGGTACATTTTAGGTCATTTTCACACCTGACAGTCCGGTAGAGTCGGTTCAACGGTCGGCTGGTCTGAGTTCACTTTCACTTTCACAACGCACTTTGTCAAACGAATCGGACCTTTTGAATAATGTTTTCTCCTGCTTGTCAGTTGTGTGTCAAGAAAACCAGCTGTTTCTTCAGCGCCAACAGATTATCTCTGCCAAGAAAACATGTTTTCTTCTCATCACCTGCCACGTCATGTATTTTCATCAGGGCTGTAAAAATTAACGCCTTAATCCGGATTAAGCCATTTGCATGATTAAGTAGATTAAAATTGTTAACAATTAACGCACAATAACTCATAAAGGAAAAAGTGATGAAATCTTAGGTCACATTTGACCCAACTTCTTTAGTATTTACTGCTTCAAAGTCAATTTAAATGTAAAAGTATAAGTCTTTACACATTTCTGATGAAAACAATGAAGCAAGTGTAAAAAAATCAATCCGTCTGAGCAGAACATTCCAGAGGTTCTGTTAAGTTCTACAAAGCAGCTGGAATTTACTTTAGTTACACAAGTTGAAATTAGAAAAAAGTAACCAAGTAATTTTAGTTGAGCGTCCATATCACCTTCGATTGATTGTTTTTGCTCCCACAAAATGAAAAACAAATGGGTATGAACTGTGATTAATTGAGTGATACTTTGATTAATTTAGATTAATAAATGAGTGCTGGACATGTGTGTGCAGCGCCGCTCCGTGGTTCCGGTGAATCCTACAGCCTCCACTTCCCTGCCGAGTTTAAAAACTTCCTCAGTCTGTTTGTCATACAGTGCATTTTCAGCCGATCATTTCTATCGGAGCTTTCACCTCATCACCATTTCTCCGGGCCATCGTGCTACCCACGCACTTCTTGTGGTTGTGTTTACCCACAGTGCTCTGCATTGTAGTCCACTTCCTGCATTTGGTTCAGTTGCCGGGGACCGAGACCAGACTTCTCTGATCCACATGAGTTCGACTGTCACACCTCCCCAAAACATGAACCAGACTTCGGTTAAACAGGGCTGTGACGGACAACTCCTGTCTGTCAGACCACCAGCTGGACTGCCCTTTAACCCTCACGTGTTATTTGGGTCAAATTGACCCTTTGTCATACAGTACTGTATATTTGTAAAGAGAAAATGTGTCGTGTGGAAAAAAAGAAAAAAAAGGTACAGAATCACCATCAAAAGAAACAATGAAAACACTGAAGAGAAAACCGAATGAAAATCATCTTCAACAAAATAACCAAGAAAATGAGCAAAGTTATTCAGAAAATGAAAAAAAAAATGAACCAAATAATCATCAATATCAACAAAACTGCACAAAAAGAAGCAAAACCATCCAGAAAACAAAGAAGTTGAACAAATGTGAAGGAAAAAACAGTCATCCTGCAAAACCAACAAAATAAACCAAATTAACTAAATAAATAAAATAAATGAGCAAAAATGAACAATATCAGAACAAAACGAGGTTAAACAAATTAATAAACCACAAAAATGAACAAATCGCCCCAAAAAACACTTCTTCCTTTCACTGCAGTACTGATTCTACTCCCTGGCGTTTCCACACAAAGCAGCTTCTCGTAAATATATGACAAAGGGTCAACGTGACCCGAAAACCAGACGAGGGTTAAAAACATCCTGGAAAATTACGTCTCAAAATATGTAGAAACCTTTTCAAAAGCCAGTGTAGTTAAGACGACAAGTCCAACAGCACAGAAAGGCTGTTTTATTGTGATTTAATTTAACAGGACGAAGCGCGTGGATCAGGTTTTGACAAAGAAAAACTAAATGAAAAGAGTGTCGTCGATTAAAGTTCAGACACATTCAACTCGCCGTCTTGTCACTTCTTCTGCCCTCCTGCGGCTCCGTGTAGCTGCCCGGCGGTGGCAGTGGGCTGAAGCGTAGCAGTGGCAGGTCCACGCCGTGGTGGGACCAGCTGCCCCTGGGGCCCCGTGCAGGTGGGGGGGGAGGGGGCAGGTCAGCGTCCACGCCGCCCGAGTAGCCTTCATCCTGATGGTAGTTGTTGTTGGGGTCAGCAGGAGAAACACTGCTGCTGCTGCGGCAGTGAACCAGGAATGCCCCCCGGTGGTGACGGCGGTAAAACATGCCGGCCGCCACCAGCAACATGAGGATGAAGGAGCTGAGCAGGAAGAAGAGCACGTAGACGCCTTTGGCCTCAGGAGACACGTGGCCCTGGTCCGGTTTAGAGTCCGCCGACACACCTGAGCTGCACCCTGCAGGTAGACGACAGGAAGTCAACGCCCACCTTTTAAAACACCCTACATTTAAAAAGACCTATTTAATGATCTCATTGCAAAGTCTGACAATGTGGTCAACGTTTGATCTGTTCAGGATTTAAATATTGGTTTATTAGAGACAGACGCTTAACGGGCAACATTAAAATCACATGACAAGTTTTAAACTGGGACAGAAACATAGGAGTAAAAAACCAAACTGGTCTGTGGATGGTCTAACTTCAAGCCTCGTGTTGTATTTGGGTCAAATTGACCCCTAGTCATACATTTGTAAAAAAGAAAATGTCTTGTGTGGAACAAAAATCACCAAAAAACAAAAAACTTAAAAATGAAAAACAATGAACATTGAAGGAAAAAAAAAAAAACGGGATGAAAATAACCAAAAAAAATTAGCTAAATTATTCAGAAAAGAAAATGGAATTAAATCATCAATAACAAAACTGCACAAAAAGAAACAAAACTATCCACAATATGAACAAAGAATAAGAAGTTGAACAAATATAACCAAGAAAAATGAACCAATGTGAAGGAAAAATGAACAGTCGTCCTGCAAAAACAAAACTAACCAAAAAAAAATATGCAAAAAGGAAAAATAAACGAGCAAAAATGAACAATATGATGAAGGAACGCAGCAAAACAAGGTTAAAAGATAAATGAATAAAATTAAATGAATCTGTTCTGTGATATAAAGTTACTCACTACCTCAAGTACTTCTACTTCCTTTTACTCCAGTAGTGATTCCACTCCCTGGCGTTTCCACACCACACAGCTTCTCTTTAAACACATTTGACAAAGGGTCAATTTGACCCGGGCACCAGACGAGGGTTGATTATACAGGGTTCATAGTTTGAAGTGAGTCATATCTCCTGTTTCGGCCCCAGGGCTGGAGTGTGTTATGTGTATGCGTTTCATTGCAGAGCTGGTTCCTGGTTGGGCAGAGCTACAGGTTGGGCGGAGCCACAGGTCACCAGGGATCGGCGGCACCTGGCCACCGCCTCCACAGACTATAAATCCCTCCTGTCCCGTCAGTGCATCGCGTTTCTTTGGAGCCATTTAATTTGTTGTATAGTTTAACCTGGTGTTTTGTTTGTTCGTGTCGGGCAGCGTGGCTCCCTGTTGGCCTCGGCTCATTACAAATTATGTTTATACGCTGTAAACCCTACATTTCTTTTGAATGAATCAATTATTTTTACGTTACTTCGTGCATGGGTTTCCGTCATTGTTGTAGTCGGAGAGCCGGACCATAACAACCTGGGGGGTCGTCTATGTTTACAATGTGGCTTAAATCAGAATCAGACTACAGCGTTACCCCGGGTTACAAGTTTAATCTGTACCGGGATCAAGCTTGTGAAGCAGAAACTTGCGACCTGAGACCAGTTTAACCATAAGCATTCATGTAAAACCGATTAATCCGTTCCGAGACCCAAGAAAACTCGCATACAATTCATATTTTTTCCCCTTTTCTGATTTTTATTCACTCGTTTTGGCCTGTTTCTCCACACTTTCACCATCATCACTTTCAGACAATGATCTTTTGCTGAAATAGTGAATCCAAAGAAGTTTTGCCTCCGACTACTCCTTAAAATGTTTCCAAAATGGGCAACGCAAATGTCATTCACTTGGTCTAATACACAACCAGTGTGCACTTTCTCAGAGTGTTTTTTTTCTATGAACCCCCGGAACAGTTCATAGTGACGCATCTTAATTTCTGCTGTTATCACCTCCTCCTCATCATCGTCCTCCTCTCCGCTGCTCCACTGATCTCGTGTTTCACCTGCATCCACATCATATGAGGGGTTTTCGTCACACCACTAGCATCCTACTTAGGCCTCATGATGAAAACACAAAACCAAGCACCATTTCATGTGAAAAAAGGCACAAATATGAAGCACAATACAGCGCAGGTTTCACGTCTATGTTTCCCGTCGGTCAGTGAGTAGCGCACTCTCCTCTCGGGAATATTTTATTTGCAACCTGAGTTTTTGCTCGTGAGCCAGAACAAAAATTTGCCTGATGACCTTGTAACCTGAAAAATTCATATGCCGATGCACTCGTAACCCGGGGTAACACTGTACTTTATGAATCCCCAGAGGGGAAATTCCTGGTTCTCCATACCTGCAGCCTTCCCTTGCACACAGATGGTTCCTCCTGATCCCAGACGGGACTCGTCTCTGAAACCCGGCCTGCAGCGGCACGAGTATGAGCCGAAGCTGTTCTCACACTCTGCATTAATGTCACATAACACCAGCTGGGTCCCACACTCATTTACATCTGAAACACAAACACAAAAGGACAGAGATGGCTGCTGACCACACTGGTGAAGCCAAGGAGTTTATGGAAGAGCACATGTTCAATCAACGACCTGCAGTTGACACAGACACGATGACGGCGTTTCTGGGCATGCCTCTTCGGCCGAGGAGGCTCTGCATGGCAGGGTGGACGGCTCTGTGAACCTGCTGACCCCCGGGCCCCTGTCCGATCTGCAGCCAGAGGATGAACAGCACCCCTGCATTCAACCTGCACACACACAACCCAAAAACAGCAACAATGTGTGCACAGACTTCACTACAATCCACTATGAAGACTGTGACAACGCTAGAAGGCCCAGAATAATACGTTAATGCACTGTAACTGCTGTTTTCTAATAATGAAAACTGCATTTACCATAAAATCCGGGCTATTAAACACACCTGAATGTAAACCACTCCCCCTAAATTTAAGCAAAAAAACGATTTTGTCCATATATAAGCCATGTGACTATAAGCTGCAGATTTTCACGTTGAAACATGCGATATTCACAGACAAATGATTTTTCCGAACGATTTTTTAAAACTTTTACTTAAAAGTTATTTTTCCAAACAGTACCAGTAGAGCTGCTGGTTGGAGGTGTCCTATGGTCTGGATGCTGTGCAGCTCAAGACAAGAGGAATACATGATGTTTCACCTTTCTTGTCAACAGTCCTAGTGAGAGGCAGGTCAAAAGGTCAAAGCTACTTCATCCATATTTATAATGTCATCTGGTCCCTTGAGTGAATTTGCCAAAGTTTGTAACTTTTTCCTTGTAGTCGGGAGGGAGTTGACGACAGTCGTCCAGGCCTTTTTGTCTCAAATCAGACAAAGATGATCCACCTCTAAAGTTTTTTCATCTTTTTTTGGGTGGCGATTGGTTTTGTTTTCAGTGGGATCTTCACAGTGGAAACACCTCGGTCGTCTGCTCTGTGTTTTCACCCAGTCTTCAACAATGTTTTCTACTTCGTCCATCTGCTTTTCATACGCCTGAAACCATTGTCGTCTTTTTGCACTGAGTCAGTTCTTTACGCTGTCATCATTTATTCCAATAGAGACAAACGCATGTAGCTGCAGTAGTTTTAACCTGACGCTGTAGCATCTTGCAGTTCCTTTTGCGACATGCTGTGGGCTGCTTGTGTGTGCGACGCATGCCCGGAAGGAACCACCACCAGACACACAGCAGGGGGAACCCCACAACAGCTGTGTCACCATGGATTCATTGATGCCAAACTTCCCCCCTCTGTGTATCCAACAATGGTACCCTCTGGGTGGGTGCGAAGCCCACACTGTGGTCCCCATGGTGTGTCACACAGGGGATCGCTGCATACTGACTAATGAGCTTCATGCCGTTATCCGGGAAAAAAAAAAAAAAAAGAAAAAAGAAAATCAGATTGGCCATAGCAGTTTTTAACCCTCGTGTGGTATTTGGGTCAAATTGATCTTTTGTCATATATTTGTAAAAAGAAGCTGTGTCATGTGGAAAAAAAGGAACAAAATCACCACCAAAAACGAATACATGAAAACAATGAACATTGAAGAAAAAAAAAATAAATAAATAAAAATGATCTTGATACTGAACAAAATGACCAAGAAAATGAGAAATATAATTCAGAAAATGAAAAAAAAAAACTGCACAAAAAGAAGCAAACTATGAACAAATGAAATGAACAAAAAAAAACAAATTGAACCAAAAAAAAAAAAAAAAACCACCAACAAAATGAACAAATGTTAAAAGGAACAAATGAACAAATCTGAATTGAAAAGTCATGCTGCAAAAA
>JAQQAE010016726.1:0-11678 GCA_029823295.1 Pseudamia nigra
CTCCACACAGAAAGGCCCCACCACCTGGTGTTGGGATCAAACCCAGGACCTTCTAGCTGTGAGGCACGAGTGCTACCTACTGCACCACTGGATGAAGCGTGGATCAGATGAGCTGGAATGAGACAGATCGAGGAACATGGAAGGCTGGACCAGAAGAGAACTGAGCCAGAGGGGAGGACGAGCAGGAGCAGGCGATTGGAGCAGGCAGAAGTCTGGGAGTGAGGAGAGACGGGTAAGTACATACAAATCACACTGGGTTCAGGACCGGAACGGAGTAGGCTTCATACCATGAAGAGTAAGCAGTTGAACTGGCGAATGTTGACTGGAAGGCTGTGGTATAAATACACTCTGGCTGATGAGGGGATGAGTAGCAGCTGTGACCCTCTACCTGCACTCAGCACACCTGAAACAGATGAGGGGAAAATCACACATACAGTACACACACACAGACAGAGGGAGCCAAAGGAGCAGATCGTGACAGCACCCCCCCCCCCCCCCCCCCTTAACGGTCCACTCCAGGGGACCGACCGGGCTTGTCAGGATGAGCCCGGTAGAAGTCTCTAAGCAGCCCTGGGTCCAAGATGTTAGCGTGGGATACCCAGGATCTCTCCTCCGGACCGTAACCTTCCCAGTCAACCAGGTACTGGAAGTCCTGACCCCTCTGGCGCACTTCGAGGATCCGGTTGACAGTAAAAGCAGGGTGGTTATCGATCATCCGGGGAGGTCGAGGCATAGCAGCTGGCGCACTGAGAGGAGGGCAATGACAGTTTGACTGCTGTAGGGTTGACAATACTTTGAATGGAAAAAGGGCCGATGAACCGAGGGGCCAACTTACGGGACTCCACCTGGAGGGGAATGTTCTGAGTGGATAACCACATAACAAGCTGATAATAAGATGATAAGCTGACAGTAGCCACCAGGGAATGACAAAACATTCTCCATACCTGAGAGGTGAACTGGGGACCACAGTCAGACACTATGTCAGCCGTGGTGCCCTGCAACGGTTCCCAGGCTGATGTGAGGAGCGGAAGAGGATATTTACTTTTTACAATATTAGGGTTGAGTCCGCAGTAGTCTATGCATGGACGAGGGGAGCTGTCTTTCTTGGAAAGAAAGAAAACCCCGCAGCCACGGGAGAATTGGAAGGGCAGATATGACCGTTGGCTAATGATTCGTTGATATAAACCTCCATCACCTCCCTCTCTGGCCGAAACAGGTTGTGCAGGCGGCCAGAGGGGAGGGGAGCGTCTGGAACCAAATCAATCGCACAGTCATACGGCCGATGGGGAGGCAACCCAGTGGCACTTTTTTACTGAACACTTCCAAGAGATTGTGATAGCACTGTGGGATGGAGAACAAATCAACCGGAGGCGCGTTTTCTCCTCTGGGGAGGAAACAGGGACTACTGCAGACCGGGGGCAAGTAGCAAGGCAGAGCGAGCTCCATGTGAGGATTGTATTTCGTTGCCAGGCTATGTGGGGGTTATGTTTGCGGAGCCAGGGGTAGCTAAACAACAGAGGAACATGTGGAGAAGAAATTACTTTTAGTGTAATTTTTTTCTGAGTGGTTGCCAGAAATCACAATGGTGACAGGGTTGTGACGTGTGTGATATGGGTTAACGAGCTACCGTTTACTGCTTTGGTGGCCGAAACCCATGCCGACACTGGAGCATAAAACCTTGGCAGTGGTAGAGATCTCCGGAGTAGGGTTCTGGATCAGAGATTGGAGAGTCCTGAAGCTCATTGGGATTTCCTGTTGGAACGGTGGTCGGCTCGGGCTGAGGGGCACGCTGTGGAGCAGAGGCAGAGAGCTGGTTAGCCATGGCAGTCACCTGAGTGGCTATCATGGATACCTGGGGCAGGATCTCATCACGGAACCAGGAGAAATCTTGTAGGAGGTGCTCATGTTGACCCAGGCGAGCTCCCTGGGCCCAAAGAGCATCCTGAATGGTAGTTGTGATAGTATGTGACTCAGCAGGGTCCATATTGGCCAGTCCGATCTGTCACAAGGGAGGAGACGGACAACACTGCTGAGTCAAGTCAGTGAGTTTATTTACAATGAACACAGTAAATGCAAATAATGGAAGGCAACGGGGCGACGTGGAATGGGGATGAGGTGACGAAGAGAGGAACCGAGGGATGAAGCATGGATCAGATGAGCTGGAATGAGACAGATCGAGGAACACGGAAGGCTGGACCAGAAGAGAACTGAGCCAGACGGGAGGACAAGCAGGAGCAGGTGGAGGTCTGGGAGTGAGGAGAGACAGGTAAGTACATACAAATCACACTGGGTTCAGTACTGGAACGGAGTAGGTTTAATACCATGAAGAATAAGCAGTCGGACTGGCGAATGTTGACTGGAAGACTCTGGTATAAATACGCTCTGGCTGATGAGGGGATGAGTAGCAGCTGTGAACCTCTGCCTGCACCCAGCACTCCTGAAACAGATGAGGGGAAAATCACACATACACACAGACCGACAGAGAGCGCCAATGGAGCGGATCGTGACATCATGATCAGGTTTGATAAAGGAATATGCACTTTGATGGCTGTAATAAGGTTTTTTTTTTGTCTAATAGATGGGCTGACATGATCTCTGCGCCTGGCTGCCATGATGACAAAGAACGCGCATTTTCTCATCCATTTTTGCAGGTAATGTACTAAATTGTGGATAATTCAGTTCAAGATGTTCATTTAGCAACACATTAGACAATCTAGGGCTGGGGATCTGAACTACAAAGGGGTGGATGGGTGATACCATTGTCATTAATTCTGCTTTCAGTCTACATCTAATCAGTGTAGGCACCATATTTTCTGGATTATACGTCAAGGTTTTTTGCATAGTCTGGTGACAAATACACTGGAGCAATATCTATACCATTTTTTTTCGAGTGTTTGATGTTTGTCACACTGACAGCTGCTAGGCGTCACTGTAGGCTTGTGTACCTGCGTCTGTATTACTGACAATTTAAAATGTAGACATTACCTGTAACAACCATACCTGCCATCAGCTTAACCAAATGTGTCGGCGCCATCACTTACCCGGTGAGGCGGGAAGGTGAGCTGCGAGGTCTCGCTTCTGGCATCAAGCACGTGGCTGCGCGGCCGCCTGGCCGCCTCGCCAAGCGCTTGACACATGTTCACCGAACAAATGCAACGTGTTCTCCAGAGCGACTTATACACGTTTTTTTCTTCTTCATTATTCATTTTTTGGGTCATGCAACTAACATTCCGGAGCGACATATAACCTGGAAAATACGGTAATATATAACTTCGTCCTGCAGCTCTCTCCTTGCAGTCCAAATCAAGTTACTGTTTTAAGCCATGGAGTAGAGCAGTCGAGTCATGTCTGAGGAAAATGTAATATGTAAAATGTGATTGGTAGGGCTGTCAAAATTAACGTGTTAATCCAGATTAATCCATTTGCATGATAATTAGATTAAAAATGTTTACACGATTAACGCACAAGAACTCATATATCACGGAAAAACTGATGAAATCTAATGTTACATTTGACCCACGTCACTGCCAACTTCTATAGTATTAACTGCTTCTAAGTTAATTTAAATGTAAAAGTATAAGTCTTTACACATTTTGAAACATTATATTAGTTACTGATGAAGACAGTGAACCAAGTGTAAAAAAGCAAAAACATTTCAGCAGAACATTATAGGGGTTCTGTTAAGTTCTACAAAGCAGGTGTAGTTTCCTTTAGTTACACAAGTTTAAATTACAAAAAAAAATACATGTACCACTTATTTTACATTAAAATATGCATTTTAATGTCAAATAAGTAATTTTAGTCTATATCACCTTTTATCATGAGTGTTTTTCATCCCGCAAAATGAAAAACAACAAATGGGTGTTAATTGTGATTAATTGAAATTAATCCACAGTGACCCTGTGATTAATCAGATTTAAAAAATTTTATCGTTTGACAACCCTAGTGATTGGTAATCACAGTTGTTAATCACATATTTAACCCCATATCAGTTACAACTTTGATTGACCTTCTTGATTCTACTGACAAGTCTGCATTTGACTCTTGGGGTCTTTAAGACCTCATATCACCTCTTTCCATTTCCGTTCAAAGTGTCTTGAAAGTTTCAGGCGGAAAAAAGTATCAAAATAAAATATAAAATAACTATTATATTGATACACTACACAGTACCGTATTCACTAATAAATAATTCTAGGTTGTTCTACATTATGAACTGTTGTTCACCATGATGTACCCTCTAAGACTATTTTTGATTTACAGATTTCAAAAGGCTTTTTAAAATTTGGAATATTACAACTAAATATGTCCATTTCTTTCCACTCTCTGTCTATCCACCTGTATTTTCCACCTGTCCAGGCTGTCTGTATGTTTCTGGGAGAGTTCAGTTGTCTCGTAGTCTTCCACATCTTCCTTTGCCATGACAGACGTAGACCAGAACCCACGATGAACCAAGGCCGCCGTTTCAACCCTTTTCTCTTCTTCCCACCCGCCATGTGTGACATGACGGCTACCTCCATCATGTATGTTGGTAAGTGACACCCTTAAACTACTTTAACAGAATGTAAATTACTTACTGGCAAGCTGATGTGTTGTTTTTAAACACTGTCTTGAGACTTTGTCAGTAAACGTGATGATTCAGAAGCCAGAACATTATAGATTTTTCTTTTGCATTAAAAGAATGCTTCATGAGGCAAACAGATTAAGTCAGAGATAAACCTGTTTTACTCAGTAATTGTGTTGTTCAACTACAGCCCGATTGTGCATGAATGTGTGTTTTTTTTGTCTTGTCGTGACCAAAAAATGTGTGTAACCCAGGTGTGTGTTAGTGTCTGTATTTCAAGTAACAAATACATTTGCAAAACATTATCAGAGCCCAAATGTTAAAATAAATAATGAAATCAGACTTAAAAGTTGCATAGGATTTACAGTGCAAGCCAAAAGTTTGGACACACCCTCTCGTTCAATGCGTTTCCTTTATTTTCATGATGCCTTCAGTAGATTCTCACTGAAGGCATCAAAACTATGAATGAACACGTATGGAATTATGCATGTACTTAAAAAAGTGTGAAATAACTGAAAACATGTCTTATAGTCTAGTTTCTTCAAAGTAGCCACCCTTTGCTCTGATTACAAGGGTGTGTCACCTGAAATGGTGTGGGAAAACCTTTTCAGGTGACGACCTCATGAAGCTCACTGAGAGACACCAAGGGTTTGCAGCGCTATCAAAAAAGCAAAGTGTGGCCACTTTGAAGAAACTAGAATATCAGATATGTTTTCAGTTATTTCACACTTTTTTGTGAGGTACATAATTCCATATGTGTTCATTCATAGTTTATATGCTTTCAGTGAGAATCTCCAATGTAAATAGTCAAAATAAAGGAAATGCATTGAATGAGAATGTGTGTCCAAACATTTGGCCTGTACTGCACATGTTTAGAGTTAATATATTATAAATATTTAGAGCAGTGATCCCCGACCTTTTTTGCACCACGGACTGGTTTAATGTCAGACAATATTTTCGCGGACCGGCCTTTAAGGTGTGGCAGATAAATACAACAAAATAAAATGATACGACTGGCATAGAAACTGGTATTTTCTAAATATAACAATTAACGTAAATCCACTGTGTATGCAACTTTATTAGCAGCGTCCTCGTGACAGTGCGCAACGTGAGTAAGGGTTACATGAGCAATGGCCTCTAAGCCCCACACTCTCTGCTCATAATGGTAAAGGTTAAACATGCCTTCAACATAAGATCCACCACAAGAACAAATATAAAGTGTATGACAAATACAACTCACCATGACGTTGAATCAGTGGGAGCCTGAACTTGTTTCTCTGCAATCGAGGGGTAATGGGAGACAATGACACCCGAAGTGTGTTGCTTATGTCCAGTCTGCTCCATAATTTTGTTTTGTAAGGAGTAGAAAATGGATGCATTTTGTTTACAATACACTAGCTTCTAAAATGCTATCTGTCTGGTTTGACTTGTATTACACTGAGCTGTGACCCGGCGAGGGGTGCCAATACTTTTGTCCGTTCGGGACTAGTATGTAACGATGCAGTGGTGTTCACAGCTGGAGTCGAGGGGGATGAATACACCTGTGTAATCCTGGTGATGCGTGTCCTGTTCCTGTGGCAGAGTCGTTCAACATGAGCAGGTGTTTCCTGACAAACACATCAATGTGACTCAGTCCCTGTTTAAACCTAAATAAATGAATGCAGCGCAGTGATTGGATGTTTCGTCTTATCTAGAACACACGTTCTGTTGAACACGCCTTCACATGACCTCTGTGTCACCAGGTTTGTAGAGTGAGAGTCAGACCTTTTTATTTGGTTTCCTGTTTGTCTCATCTCTTTTAACTTGGGTTTATTAATTTGTTAATGTTCTTGATTTTTTTTTTTTTTTGTTTTCCATTTTAGAATGTTTTGAATATTCTGTTTTTCACTTTTGTATTTCTTGCTCATTGTAACCTCTGAAGATGCAAATATTTGTTTGTGAATCCTGTGCTAATCCATGTGGACACAACATCTTTAGAGCAGCTGAAGCCGTTTATTTGACACTTGTTAATCTCACTGTAGCACTCTGTGCTACTCTGGACACATGAATTTCCCTTTGGGAGTGAATAAAGTGTCCGTCCGTCATTCCGATAAAATAAAGGCTAAAGAAGAAAGACAAATACTTAGATATAAATGCTATTGTTCGTGTCATTTGTACCATGCATGTATGTACTGATTCACAAAAGATAAGAGCTGTAAAATTTGAATGATTAACTAAAAATACATAAAATTCATAATTATAAGAAAATAAAAAGACTGAGGTCTCCAATTGGATGCCGCAGCCATGTGGGTTGCTGTTCGTCTTCCCCAACCTCAGGGCTCGTGCCGAGGCCTGCAGGACTCTGCCTGGCCTTCTTGTCGGGACATAGCCTCTTTGTTTCTGGGCGGGATGATGTGCAGAGCATTAGATCACTTACACCACATATTTGTTGAGCCGCGCCCCTGATACTGAATCGACAGCAACTGAATGAACAGCTCATTCTCTCTGTTCTCATGTTCACTCTGGGGCTTGTTCTCTTGGACATTTTTGTGTCACATTTTTGAGTTCTTTGATTTAAACTGTATTCTTAATTTTTTATATTTTCCTCTTTCTTTACTGCCATTATTATCTCCAGTCTTTCACTTTTGATTTTTCTTAGTCCATTCCTGTATCTTACAAAGCTTGTAGAGTTTAGAAATGATCTTAGGTTTTATATTAAGTCTTAGTTTTATTGTCTTCTATTTACTTTGCTCTGATTGATTGATCTTTATTGCACATAAGAAAAGGCTAAAAGCTACTTTGACAGCTTTGATGAATGCTACTACAACTACTCTACAAATCCAGGTTATGCAGGAAACTCTCCATTATTACTTTGAAAAATGAAGGTCATTCAGTCTAAAAAATGTCAACTACAAATCTGGTCACAGCTTCAGAGTTCCTGATGAAGGCTTGTTGATTTTGTAGAACTTTCCAGTATCCAGGTGGGTGGCACTGAGTCGTAGTCTTTCTTGTAATCAATCCAATAGTTGGTGTTTTATGCCACTAATGGTTCTGTCCGTGCGTTTCTGAGCCACGCCCATGTATTGCCATGTACCTACTCATCCTTGCATCTTTGCTGCCATGATTCCTGACAGTAGCTTCCATGTTGTACAGAGGCAGGTAGTTGCATGGGACTTCCCCCTTCTGCGGATCCCTCTGGGGGGGCATCCATTAGTAGCTGGTTAGTTTGTGTCATTTGTGTTACTGGGTGTTCATGGAGTGCACTTGTCTTGTTTAACCAGTGGACATGGGTTGCATCAGGGCCTGGTGCTGTCACTCTGTGCTGGATATCAGACATTTGGGATGGATATTGGATCCTGCATACTGGATCTTGCTCAGGGAGGTTAGCTTGATTTCTTTTCAGGTCTGCTAGTCTCTTAGCAGCGGCATTGTATGATGTCTCCTTCTCCCATATGTTTTTCTAGCAATAATCAAGGCAACAGAGAGAAATTAGCCAAGTGTCCAAACTGCACAGTTTGGACACTTGGCTAATTTCTCTGTGTTACCTTGATTTTTGCCCCCACCTCTTTCTCCATGGGGCTAGTGGTATTAATCTTGTAATGAAGTAATGAATATAAGGTGGTGCAGATCATCTTATTGGTTTGGTCTCGTCTGCCGTGCTGCGTTCACATCCTCTAGTGGATCTTGATCATCAATTTCAGGTCAGCTGCCTTTGTGTTCAACAGTCTGATTGGGGCTTGGGACCTAATCTCAGAGTTTGGGGGTGGGGATAACTCCCCTCCTCTGACCTGTCGTCCTGGCTCCCCTTTGCTGTAGCATCCTAGTTGTACGTCATTAGTCTCTAGTTGTGAAAGCAGTTGTCATTTCCGTACAGTGGAACTCCAAGTGAGAAGTTGTTTCTTAGTCTAGGTGTTGGTTTTTGAAGTATCCACAATCCAAAAGTGCCCCCCCCATCCTCTGCCGGTAACCCCTCTCGGTCGGGGTACTTGTACAGTAACACTCCAGTAGTTCTGTATTCTCTGTGCTCCATCCTGAACGTTTTGTTCCAGTAGAAAACATCACATCAGGTTGGTCTTGATTCAATTTCTGATGCAGACTTTATTACAATGAGAATCTCCACGTTTCTCATAAATCAACCAGTTGAATTTGCACGTCAGCAATCTGATGTGGATGTTGAGTCATGTGGAGGTTTCTGTGTTTAGTGTAAACGCACAGAGGTGGTGTGATGTCTCCACCAGCTGCTGTGTGTGTGTGTCTGTGTCCATTAGGAATCGGTGCATTCTTCGGCAGCAGCCCTGTGGTATGCCAGCACATTCCCCACTGCTGAGCTGGAGAATTGACTCAGAAAGCAGGAGTGGGATCTTTCCTTCACACCCCACCCGTCCTGTTCATTCCTGGCTGCTTTCTGCTTTTTAGTGAAGCCTCTTTCGCCATTTAACTCCACAATGTCCCTGTTTGGATGAGTCTCCTTTCTGTCCCAGGAGCTTTCTGCCTCTTCCAGGGCATTTCCTCTCATCCTGGTATGTCTCTGTTTACTGTTGGTTGCCTTGCAGGTGGACGGACGTTCTTGTCCTCTATGTCCGAGCTGCTGTTGGATCAACAATAGCTCCACCAAGCCGACAGCCTGCTGTTTGTTTTGCTAACACAGAGACATACAGTGTGTAGTCAATGATCTGAACCTGAACACGAGGCTCAGGTTGTGTTTCACTGTCCTGTCTACAGTTAACTTGTTTTACCTGGAGTATAATCTGTACACTAATAGTGATAAATGTTTATCAGTATTTATCAAATGTATTTTCATTCACAACCCAGACTTTGCTCAAGATGATAACATGATTATTAAAATAGCTGGTGATGAATACTTAATTCCCCCAAGATGCTAATGCCAATGATCACAATATATTTTTATAACCTAATAAATGTGAGTCCACGACCCACCAGTTGAGAATCACTGATTTAGAGGATATTAATGAATATTGTAGAGAATTTATTCAGATGTATGTAAATCAATAGCCACAAAAGGATTATGTACAGTTTTTGATATGTTGCTTGTTCCACAACTGGAGGATCTTTTCTGGATGACACATTTTAACACGTAAAATAACATAAAAATCCAAAACTTGTTCTTAAAATCTGGGATCAATCCAGACTGTTCTCTTAACAATGTTTTTTTTGCCAACAGCATCCACGGTCACATTTGATCCACTAACTTTAAGAGGCAGACATATTAATGGCATTCAAGTGAGTGATGGTGAGATACCTGTGTGACTCTGTATGCAGATGACCTACCAGAGCCGTAGCATCCTGTCCATAACCTGTTAGTCCATTTGTTTCTGACTACACAATCAACTGTTAAAACAAAAGTGAAATGATGCCCCCCTAAGCAGCTCAGTTTGTCTTCATAGTGAAAACCTACAATTATCATCTGAACCTATGCTCATTTCTTCTGTAAAATATTTCACAAATAGTAAATATTCATAAATGTATTTGAGCCTCATTATTGGATTTTTCCATGAAAACCTACCATTATCATTTAGAATCACATACGCATCATTATTAGTTCAATGATAAATAATATTTCCATCATGGTGTTTTATTTCTGGATCTAGCTCCATAAATGTTGATGATCCATCAAATCTGTGGACAAATTACTGAATTAGCAGATTTTCACTACAGTTTGGTGTCCATTTCATGTCCATAGTTTTATTTACTAACTTATACTAGATATTTTATCCCTGTAAGTATCATCAATCTGGATCACTATATCCACAATATTGTCCATATGTGGCTCAAACTTTGTGTTTGATGGAATCTACCCATGGTGTTATCCTGTGTTTTATGGTTAAATGTTCTGGTTGTTATTTGTATTGTAACTATAATTGTAACTGTAGTTATTATTAAAATCATGTACATGAACAACTCATGGGCTCATAGTGGAAATAAATAAAATAAGATTTGTTATGTCAGGGTGCGTCTGCAAAAAAAAAAAAAAAAAAGAGTTGCCATTGGAGGTGGAGGCAGCCCAGGGACAGCAGTGGTAGTATACACGATCAACCCAGTGTCATGACTGAACACTGACCCAAAAACAAACAAAAAAAACTTAATACTGGCCGTCATGGCCCAAACATCAGACTGGCCCACCGGGAATTGTCCCGGTCCTCCTGATTAGCCACCCACAATGGTGAAGAATCCCTTTAAAAACTTTCTGGATCCAGTTGATGATCCACATCATTGTAATAAACATGTATTCTTAATTTTACCAGTGTCTGCGAGTTAAGTGGTAGGGATGAATACCTCATTAGTAATTACTTTGCTCCAAATGAATATTGATTAGTATATTTGTTTGAAATGTCTATATTTACTTCATAGGTTGAATTTTCCAACATCTACCCATAATGCTTTTATTGTTGGAACCTTCTGTTTCCAGATACAAACTCCTCTTGTGTCAAAGTTTATAAATCCACCATGCACCACATCTGTTTATACAGGTAATGCAAAGACGTCATGTTGAAATGACCTGTGATTTATAGAAACATATAATGGCAAGTTTTGTTGTGTGACTTGTGGTCAGTCACAGTGATTCAAGTTTTATGATGATGTGAGCCTGGGATACACACACAACACACACACACACACACCACCATGTGTAAGATGCTGTTTGATTGTTTGGACTTGATGTGACTCTTTGCTCGATATTAATGCAGCCTTTTCTTCAGCTGCTTCTTCCGGCTTTCAGAGAGAGAGGACACATTTCTATCTGCTCCCGTCCCCGTTTTCCTGCTCGCTATGTCTGTCTGCGTGTTTTTTGTGCTCATTCTCTGTCAGAGTCTCCCTCTAAAAATACTCAAACAACATGGAATTGAACAGCTGGACTTCATTGAAATTGACACACAGGAGACGGGTTGGGGAGGACAGCGGCTGCTGGACATGTGAGAACTCATGGACGCATGGAAACTTATGCGTTTTTGAGGTGCTGTCCACGGAGGATGTGATGGATATTTATCCATTTGGAACCATGATAACAGGATTTCTGCTGATTGGCTTGGGTGTTTTCCTGGCTGTCGACACAAAGAACGGACAGAGCTGGTCAGAGCCCAGTAAAGCTTTGTCCCCAAATTAAGCAGTTGGGAAGAGAATC
>JAQQAE010016727.1:0-11677 GCA_029823295.1 Pseudamia nigra
ATTATTATTATTATTATTATTATTCCTGGACTTTTTGGGCCACATCTCCTCCCACAGCTTTCACACCATTCAAACACCAAAACCTCAAGCTCATCTGGGAAATTCCGGGAATTACTTTTCACAAATCCATCTTTTGTAGTTTTCAAAATGTTTTAGGTGTTTTCACAATTTTCCCCCACAGGAAATGAATGGAGAACTCAAACAGAATGTTCCTGACTAGACTGCTGTGCCATGTCATGTGGTTACCATGGCAACGATGCACTGCCTTTGATCCTTTGATGTTCCTTTATTCTCGAATTCCCCTTTGATCATTTGATTACTTCTCCACTGAATATTATAGTTCATCGTAACACTTCAATATTACAAATATCCATAAATTTTACTCTTGAACTTTTTCAGCAAGTTCAGCTGTTTTGAGTCAGCAATCCCACACAATCTCTTCCCAGATTGCAAACAATCTAGTTGTTTATTATCTTCTGCTCATTTTTGATATTGTTCATTTTATTGATCATTTTCATAATTGCTGATGAACATCCCTCATTATTTTGTACATGTTCGTTCTTTTGTTATTTATATGATTCAGTTTTTGTTTTGATGTTTTTAACAATCAAAGATGTATTGTATGTTTACACTTAATTCTTATATATTTTTGTTATTGTTTACACTTACACATATAGACATTTCTGTAATATACTGTATATACATTTCTTGTAAACTACATAGAAATACAAATACAAAACCAACCTCTTCCATTGTTGTTTTGTACCAAATATCTTATGTCTTTGTTGTCTTTGTTTATTTTGTACCAACTTCTCAATAGTGTGTCTTGTCTGTTCACCTACAGTACAGTTCCTCAACTGTATTTTACCAATGTCCCAAGGATAGAACAACTTTAATGTCTATTTGTAATCTTTTTTTTCTGCACGGCTCATAGCAACTGTTGCTATGGGCCACCATTCCCGGCTAGAACTCTGGTATTTTTTTGCTATGAAGTGTGCAGAAAAAACCCCCAAATAATGGTCCTACTTAAATAGCTTGTTACAAATTCATGTCAGAATTATAAGAGACTACTTGTCAGACTGAAGGTGCATATGACCAGACACAAAATGCAGTGTAAGACAGAGAATACCAAGACTATACTAAGACAAAAGCTTGAGGGCTATTAGCTAAAGTGTGTCACCAGTCCATGTCTGTAATAAAGTGTCAGTGCAGTGGAAAAATTAAGTGCTTTGCAGTGAACTGATTCATTATGTCAATTGCACAAGATCCCAAAAATGGAAAGTAAGAAATTGGTAGCAAAAGTCTCTTGTTGCTTTTAGGTGTTAATACAATGAAACTTTGTTTGGGGTAAACTTGAGATTCCATGCAGTCACCATTTACAGTAAACAGTATAAATGTAAAAACTAAACAAAGTATAAACTACGAAATAAATATTTAAAATATTTAATACACCGTTTAGTTGGAAGTGTTGCGGTCAGATGTAACAGGTTATAGGTAGATCAAGTTTCTACTGGCTTTTCACTCAAATTTACAAAAGCATAGTTTTTCCTTCTCACTCACTCTGTCTCCCTCTCTCTCTAATACACAGAAACACACAAGGTATTTTACTTGAAGTACATGGCAACACATAATATGAACATGTTGAAAACAAAAGCCAAATGTTTGTTAGTAAAATACTTTAATGCTGAGCCCCATTTACATCCCCGTGGCTCTTCAGGTCCCTGCATGCAATCAACAATCAATATGAAAACCGAGTCACGTTTAAACTTGACTGCTGACGCACCATATTTTAGAAAAAAAAAAAACGAGATTCCTCATAATGTCATTGATTATCCTGTGATTTAATTGGCTACATATTCCACTATCTACCCAGCAAAATACACTTGGTGGAGAGCAGGATCTGGCAGTAGAGGAAAAATATTGATGCACTTTTTCTACAGTATGTACTGTACACAAATGGTCCATTTCTCTCAAATGTTGTTCACAAATTTGTCTAAATCTGTGTTAGTGAGCACTTCTCCTTTACCAAGATAATCCATCTACCGCACAGGTGTGTTATTTCGAGATGCTGATTAGACAGCATGATTATTGCACAGGTGTACCTTAGGCTGGCCACAATAAAAGGCCACTTTAAAATTCCACAGATGTCGCAAATTTTGGGAGGCATCCAATTTGGAAGCTGACTGACACCAGAGCTGTTGCCTGTGAATTGAATGTTCATTTCTCTAACATAAGGCATCTCCAAAGGTGTTACAGAGATATTGGCAGTATATCAAACTGGCCTCACAACCCCAGGACCTCCACATCCAGCATCATCACCTCAAAGATGGTCTGAGATCATCCAACTAGACAGCTGCTGCAACAATCGGTTTGCATAACCAAATAATTTCTCCATAAACTGTCAGAAACTGCCTGAGGATGCTCATCTGCATGCTCGTCGTCCTCATCAGGGTCTCGACCTGACTGCAGTTCATCGTCATAACCGACTTGAGCAAATGCTCACATTCGATGGCATCTGGCATCCTGGAGAGGTGTTCTCTTCATGGATGAATCTCACTGTACCGAGCACATGGCAGACAACGTGTATGGTCTCATGTGGGTGAGCGGTTTGCTGATGTCACCATTGTGAATCAAGTGGCCTATGGTGGTGATGGGGTTGTGATACGGACAGGCATATGTTATGGACAATGAACCCAGGTGCATTTTATTGATAGCATTTTGAATACACAGAGATACCATAATGAGATCCTGAGGCCCATTGTTGGTTTTCTGACCACCAAACCCCCAAAACCGTACATTTTAGAGTGGCCTTTCATTGTGTCCAGCCCATAGACTGTATATATTACTGTACAAAGTGATTGTGACATCACCCATTATGTCCGTTTCAAGGCCAATTGGGTTGTTACTTCCTGGCTGCCATTTTGGAGTCAAAAACAAGATGGACCATATTTGGATGGATGGCAGTGGGGCTTACAAAGCGTTCATGCCAGGGGAATCATGGGAAGGTAATATTAGCCACTAGCAGTCGAGTGTATCTCATGTATAACTAAGAGCACATTGAATAAATTGAAAATATGAAGGTCCGCATTGGGCTGACTTCAGTAGTGAGCTGTTACTATAGTGACATGTCAATCAAACCCCAGCATGGCAGTGATTTGTTGGATTATTTGCTGTGATATCTTAACAACAGAACAAAAAGTTAAAGATGGACCACCACATTACTTATTAGAGGGTCCAAATAAAAGGGTTGAGACCACGATGACCCATGAAAAAGATGTTATTCACTTAGTATTTTCAGATAGAAGTCCAATCTATCTCTCTGGGAAAAAGGCTTCATGGAGCCGGACGATTAGTTCCCCAGCGGCCAAGCAGTGGTATTACAACTTAAAGATACTTCTGCATTGGCCTCACTTCTGGGTCATTGCCCCCTGGCCCAGCCTAAGGCACACCTGTGTAATAATCATGCTGTCTAATCAGCATCTTGATGTGCCGCACCTGTAAGGTGGAAGGATTATCTTGGCAAAGGAGAAGTGCTCACTAACACAGATTTAGACAAATTTGTGAAAAATATTTGAGAGACATGGACCTTTTGTGAGCATGGAAAAATTATTTGATCTTTGAGCTCAGCTCATAAAAAAGGAGCAAAAACAAAAGTGTTGCCACTTACTGTTTGGTGGTGAACTTGGAGTGCTAAGCCCAGGAAAAGACCGGAAAATGCGTCACGCATGAAGTTGGTGAATCAGGGGCAGGGGTGGTGAACCAGAATGCAAATCCGCTAATTTATTTTGACTGGATGTTATAATATTGGTTCTGGCTTGTTTGACCACACTTATAGTTTGAAGACAGTTATGTATTTATGCTCTCCAAAAAGAAGAGCAGGAGCAAGCACAAATAGACTTCCATTGTAGGAGTTGGAAAAATAAGTATTAACAGTACGGGTCAGGATTTAACACATTTTACCTTTTAACATTTACATCAGCATGAAAATGTGGAAGGATTCTATCACTGAATTAGTTGTTTTTATATTAGATTTTTTTAATTGAGTAACCGTAGCAAAACCCACTGTCTGGGAACTTGTATTTTACAATAATGCCTTTGTATATGGTTTTAAACAGGACTGTTTTACTTTTCTTTGAAGCTGAAATTCATGAAAAAGTATGACCAGACTAATGGAAATTGGCATAGCATACAGAGAGGAATTATGAATATAACTGGAGGTTATACAGTGAGAGGCATGAAATGTGAAGCATAAAGTCATCAGTGTGCCGCACAGTGAGGCTGTTTATACTCCCCTTGAACTCAATTGTAATGGTCATTTTTGCTGCAGAGAAATGAAATCTAAAATGTATTAGCAGTGCATCTTATTTTCACCCACAAAACCCTACTATGGCCTTGGAACATAGCTTTAGACTTCCAAATATGATTCTATGATCAGATCAGAAGACGTAAACACTTTCAAGAGCCATTTGAGCATGTTTGACTTGCCAAAATGGATGTTCTCCCTGTTTGATTGCATTATACTAATAGAGCCCTTTTGGAGGATGTAATTAAGTGGAGTTTATAGTCTTAGATTAAAGCATCCACTAGATCACAGGCAATGTTAATGGAGTGATGCATTTTCACTGGAAACCAGATGGGAGCACATCACAACAGAACAAAACATCATTGGCTGCAGTAATAGGCATGGCCCTACTATTACCATGCAAAATACAAAACCTCTTCATAATAAATGACTCAAACAAGTAAGAGAGATTCAGCAAAGTAATCTAAAAAAAGACACAAAATAGCATGTCTTTTGTTTTTTATTCTCAATCAGAACACTACACTTGGATGCAAAATGAGCGTGAGAGCTTACTGAGTCACTTATGGGTGTGCTGTTATTCTTTAAAATCTGTTAATTTTTTGTTATCGTTGTCCACATATCTTTTACAGCTGTCAAACACTTTCATATGTTAACCAAATTTCCCTCAGGTTTCCTTCACACACGACTTTAAAAAGTCAAACTGCTGTTTAATTTTCTATTCACTGCTGGTCAGCAAAGCGCCATTCACTATAGGTGACATGTACATTTCAAGTGTAATGTCAATTCCATGCATAAAACCAAGGTACTGTGGCTCTTATTCAACAACAGTTGTTGGAAGAATAATTTGAAGTTTAGGTACATATTGTAATAATACTCTATATTTTGTTTAAGCTAGGTAAATAAGTGCTCAAGTTGAATACTGTGCCAGAATTCAACATGAACAGTTATTTACCTAGCTTAAACAAGTGTTCATGTTAAATTCTGTGCCAGAGCTTGTCACGAGCTGACAGCAGCTTCATAATTACAGCAAAGACTGGTTTGATCTGCATTTGAAAGCCAACCTGGCTCTGTGACATAGACTCCTCAATGTCAGGATCTCAGCAATGCTGTCATTGTTGTTTAAAGGATACAAAACTTTAGTGTAGTATGACATGGATCTCACATATGTTGAGGCCACCCAAGAATGCTGAACAACCACTCCTCAATATTAACTTTTCCAGTCAGGCAAATCGGGCCTGAAATGGAGTAACATTATATCTGCAAATAAATTGCACTTTAGGGGCACATTTATAAATACAGTGCAGACCTCATGGAGCTGCATAAGCATCTCTTATGAATCAAACTGGACATCACATCAGTTTAATTTGCTACATGATGTGAATGCAATACTATATGTTTATACTACACACACACACACATACACACACATTTAAGTGGTACCGTTATCTCGCTCTTAATAAGAGTTCTTCTAGATAGCACACAAGGGGGCAGGGCCTCTTGCTGCGCAAGCAGCTGCTTCACATCTGGAACTTAATATAAACATCATGGCCAATAAAATCATTCCATTTCCTTAATTACTATTCCTGTCATTTCCGCACTAAATGAAAAGTTATTAATTCGGGGCCAACACAAACATGCTTCTCCAATACGAGGAGCTGCTGCTGAAGCGTTGCCACCCTGACTACAGCCCGCTGTCACTGGACTGGAACCACAAGCTCCCGCCTCACTCTGCCAGTGTTCATACGAATGTGTGTATGTATAGTGAACAGAAGCCAAAGTACTGCAGACATAAATGGAACACAAGATGCCATCTTGTTTTCCATCTCATTCAGATGGTACCACTGGTGCCAGTTCAGTAATGACGGGCAGAGCCCATCATGTTTCATCTCACATCTTCTCCTCCCTCTTTTCCTCCACACTACATGTCCTTCTGCTGCCTCTCAGTGTGTTAAGTATGTGCTTGACCTTATTTCTACTTCTTCTCAGTCTCTTTTGTTTTTCCTAATTTTCTCAGACATGTTACATACATTGCAGGATTCTAAGTCCAAGAAAACACAAGCTGATGATAAGATCCTGTCATCTATCTGACTGTGACATTTCCAAACCATGATATGTACATGCTGCAGCTATATATATGTAAGATGAAAATTGCAATCTTTTCCAGAGTCATATGTTATCAAACACATTTTCAGCTCTTCAGTGTTCACAGCCCACCATTATAAAGCATCCCTGGCAGTAAAATGCTTCTCATTGATGTCCAAACTGCTGCTCATGGTTGAATGAGTGAATATAGGGCTATTTGGAAAGTAGTTCTTGTAAAACGCCTCACACCAAATGCATCTTTGTATCAACACAACATGCCAGCATGTGTGTCTTTATGGAGTCTGATTAACCAATTAACATATTTCCCTGCAGGCAAAAGTATTCCATGTAGATCATGACCTGGACACTTTGACATGGTCCTAGTTGCTCCCATTTGCACTGTGTATCACAGTCCAAGAGAGGAAGGAAAGACTCGGTGAGAGACACATATACTTACACAAAAGATGCATGTATGCACTCAAATACCACCAGTTTTGTAGTCAATGCTTTCTCTCCACCACACACAATTACAGTCCCAATTAAAGGCCATTATGGGTTTTCTACTAGCAGCAACCACAGGGAGAGCAGCTCCACGGACCGTACATTGCGGGCACACAGATGTCTCTTGTGTTGTCATCCAAAGGAACTCAGACTGATCCACAAACTTTATGATCATAATTACTGATCAAAATTAAAGTGCAGCAACAATACAAACTCTGAAGACAGCCATAAAAAAGTTGGAGAGATTCCGGTAAGTGGGACTGAGGGGGGCAATTGGAGGGGAAGTGTTTGGGAAATGCTCAACTTAAAGAGAAAAAACGCACAAGGTGATGACAAGCAGTCGAGTGCAGAACATGTAGGCTACAAGCTACCACAAGAGGGAGGCATTTCCCTGATGTTTTACTAGAGGTGACAACCACTGAGAAAGGACCTATTAATCTTGGTGAGAATACTAAATAAATTTTACATTTTCACGCTTATTCCTATTTATGCAGTTAAGTCTTTGTTTCTCACAGCCGCAATATGCTAGATTAGAGTTCTCACCACAGATGAAAGCACTGAGCTTTTTATTTGCTGTGAGACGTCTATTCACCACCATACCCACATGCGGGTTCAACACGAGTGTCTTCCCTTGAGCGGGGCCCAAAAGTATCATGGGTTTCCGCTTCTGAGTTCCCATCCTCTTACCCAGTGACCTTAATGAGAGAGTAAAGTTCTCACTTGGCCAAACAATACGCTGTTGTACGGAGCAGTGATAAGAGGTGGCCAGTCAACCGCCTCTGGACATGCAGCTGCGGAGGCGAACGCTCTTTCCTATCTGTCCTTGGCTTGACACGCAAAAATCAGTTTGCCAGATCAAATAACTTCGCAAAGACTCACACGCGTACACACGTGTCAAAATGCATGTGAAAGTGTACAGACGCACACAAGAGTGAAACCCATTCCCACCCAATTTTGTAGCCTGAGAATGAACAATCTGTCTAACGCAAAAACTGACGTGGCTTCTTTCATCTTGAGTTCAAGGCGCTGACGATCTAATTCAAAATCTGATGATGAACAAACCGGTGCCAAAAATCTAAAGTGTCAACAACAACACCACTGTGAACTCCTCAGTGATAAATGAGCTCTTTCTTCGTGGTCAATATGGTTTATTGTCTGATCTACTTGGATCTTTAAAAGGTCTTTTATATTTATGAACAACCTGATTTTGTGAGGCAGAAAATTCAAATTTAGTTATTTTCTTGGTGGAGAGCATTTTCCCTTGGGAATAGTGTCAAAGTAAATTTCGTGATGTGAGAAAATGTATTAGGTTAACAAGAACAGGGGAACAGTGTTGGACTGATTTATTGTTTGGATAGATTTTAGTTTACATGGCAGCAAAGAGAACAAAAAACAGCTGAATAAAACTGATAAGAATTTAGTGTCAAAGTGTAATAAGGGCAGATATGGGTAACACTAAAGCACACTTACTCCTTTACAAATACAGTTTTTCCCCATAAAAAATGTACATTTGTGATGAAAATTTTACTTTTACTATTTATATTTTGCTCCACACCAATAACCAAGATTTAAACAGAAATTTGAAAAAGAACAAAATAATCAATGAATTAAAAAATACTAAGCAAAATCAAAGTGTCAAAATGAATCAAGTAAGCAACAAAATGTACAAAAATAATCACAAAAAGTCACAAAATGAGCAAATAATTAACAAAATGAACAAATAATTATCAAAAACATGAAAAAAATTAACAAAACTGAGCAAAGCAGTGAAGTAAATTGTACAAAATAAGAAACAAATGTTTCTGTGTTCTCTGCCCACCACTGAATAAAGGTGATATTTAGTCTGTAACTTGGTTTTCAGTGACAGAACCAGAGGACTTATCACAGGTAAGTGAGCTCAGCCTGTCGTCTGAATGGGGGAGAAAATACTAGTACAATATACAGAGGGAAAAAAAATTGATGGTCATACCGACGGGCAGACGAGGAAAGAGGACAGACCAGTGGCACACCACCAACCGACGACAACCACATACAATTAATGACAAAAGCAATTGCTGGTGTAAGAAGATGTTAAAAAATGTAGTTTTAAAGTGTAAAAATTTCCAGTGTGGCATTGGCACCATAGGTTCCATCAAACTATAATGAGTCTGTGGGTGACTTACAGTCATTAAAACCAGACGCACACGTGGGAGTACTGAACAGGACAGGGAAAACAATGACGGATATTCCAGAGTCAATGAACTGTCTCAGCCAGACAATCTACACTGATGTAGGGTTATGTGTGTGAATGAATGAGGTGTTTCCCCTAATGCGGGCTATAATCTGACTCTCCTGGGAGGAACAGACGGAGTGCTGTGGAAAAAATTCAGCGCAAATTCAGACTATGTCCATTTTTAAGTCTCCTACTTACAGGGGGGAAAGAGAATTACTCGCCACTGAGAAAATGCAGAAAAAAAAGGAAAGGAATGAAGTGATGAAACAAGAAAGAAGACGAGGCTGAACAAGGTGGAGCCGTGTGTAAACAGGGTATATAGAAACCAGATATGGGCTGATCCTAAAGGTAATATACAGAGAAAATGTGTTTAGCAGAGTCCATTAAAGCCAAAAGCCTCAGAGGGAATGCTTCTAGCCAGACATGGGACTCTGATGGAGGTAGTCAAGACACTCTAACTCCAGGTTAGCCTTCTGAGTAATGGACCAGGGTGTTTTCAGACTCCCATGGCCCCTCGCATGCCCTGCTGAGCCCCCGTGATGAAGTTAGAGAGGCAGCCGGAGCACTAGGGCAGAGCGAGAGACAATGAGCTGTGCCCATCTCTTGTTGCTGTTGAATGTAATTTCGGATCGTATTGCAGCGGAAGCACAACTGACAGAGGAGGAATCTATCGAATTCAGCTCAGACATCACAATAATATTGAGTCTTGTTTATAAACACACATTCAGGATGCTTCGGAAGTATCATTTGTTTGAAAGCCCCAGTGCTGAGTGTAGAGCTTCAGTGTCATGAGAAAAGCAAGACGAGGCGTTTGAAATTACAAGTCTATCAATTTGTAGGAAAGTTTAAAAAAGCTTTAGTAGGGGACTTGGATGGACACTCATTCAGGTTTTTGATTGATCGATTGCTTCTTGTTTTCCTACGTGTAAATTTTGTATCGTCAAGGAATGAGATCAATTAACCTCCACCTGACAAACGTAGACAAAGTAGACAAATCCTTGCTTTCCTTTCTTGTCATGCACTGCGCCCCCATGCTTTTTCCTCTGCGGTTAACCGACTATTGGCTCGTTCCTCCAGTGCGACGCCATCTCTATTATAATGCCATCATCGCTGCCTGCCAAGCCTTAGCAAATGATGTCACTTCCACCCATGGTCATGGTGGTTTGGGTTTGGCCACTGGTGCATGTGACAATTTGTGCCCTACTGGTAAGCCGTGAAGCTTCCAGATTGGCACCCAGCCATGACATCCACGCCCTCACCCAGTTTCACGGCGGGACACCCACTGATGCAGCTCAGCGTTTTAACTCATCAGAGAACTCGTCTTGATGTCCCCATTTCTCCTTGCATTCACTTTAATAGTAACCCCCCTCCCTTTTTTCCAGTCATGCTGCACATCATATCCACTCCTGTCATTTGGATGATGGCTTTGTAGTAGTGTTGTGAGGCGGAAAGGAGCAGGGCTGGGCAAGGCGCAGGCCCAGCGGTGGCTGATGTATGGCTTCTGGAGAGGAAACAGAGCACAGGCGATGAGAGAATGTGGAAATGTACGTATGGCACAATGCCCGCTGGGTCCGACCCACTCTCCGCTGGGCTTAGAAGGAGCCTTTCTTCTATTGCCAGGTGGGCGGGGGATAAAAGAGGGCACTGGGTGGCAGGTGGGTGGACACAGAGCTGAGATCAAACAGCACAGAGGCAATGAAGGGTAGTGGGGATTAGACTGGGGGTATATGAGTGTGAGCAGTGGTCAATTGGTTTTGATGGGTTTTAATATATACTGCACATGATTAAGTATTGCACAAATTGTCCATGTATTTTCTTTGGCTTCACTTTTTAGTACTGACTTTATGCTTTTCCATCCTGGTTCCTCTTGGCTAATCTGCTTTTTAGTTACCTCCACCGAGTAGGCGCTATGATCTCTCCCATTAGTAGGTCCTTCTGTTTGTCTGACAGTCGTCAAGTGGTCATAGTGGTCAGGTGGAGCATGGGCCAAGGTATCCAAGGATCAACGCTTCAGTTGTTTTTTGCTTGCTTTAACATTGGAGAGCAAAAGGCTGATTAAAACAGGATCAGCTTCAGTGTGTGATGTTTAGTGACATCTAGTGGTGAAAGTCCAGAATGCAGCCCCAGGTTCCCCTATGTGGGGCACGCCCCCTGGGGGGGGCATGGTGTGATGGGGGGGGGCGTGACCCTGGAGGACATGTTTTTTTTCTGTACTGTACTAGAATGAAGTGTAATTGCACTACAGTAGGTGGCAGTGTCGCTCTCGTTGTCGCTATGGTGTAGTTTTTTTTTTTTTGCACCGAGCCAGCGATATGAAGTGCAGTAAACAAACCCTCAAGAGACGACATGGAAAAAATTCTAACAGGAATGAAAATAAAGACGGAGATAGACAGACAAAAAAGAAAGTCACCCAACGCTAAGACGAGGAAATATGACGTAAGGTGTACGTAACGCTGGGCTTCACGGTGACAATGGTGGGAGACGAGGAAAGACCGGTGTGTTTACTATGTCTAAAAATGTTGGCAGTAGAAAAGCATGAAGCCAAATAAATGAAGGTGTCACTTGAAGACATTATTACC
>JAQQAE010016728.1:0-11677 GCA_029823295.1 Pseudamia nigra
AATCACCCATGCAGAAATGATCCAATGGGAGGCTCGTACCTATTTGCTTAGTTAAATTCAGGTGGTGACCTTTTTTTGGCCAGGCAGTGTATACAGTCACTATTCTTAGTGAGTTGCTGGTAGCTGATGTGGATCCTGGGAAGATGGCTCTGGTTCCCAGGATATATCACTCCAACCACACTGAGGCCAGATATGGTCCTCCTGTCATCAGCATCAAGGCTGGTGGTCATTCTGGAGCTCACAATCCCCTGGAAGGACCTGATGGAGGAGGCAATGGGGACAATGGAGACAAAGCGAGCTAGGTATGCACATTTGATAGAAGAGTGCTGCAGACAAGGATGGAAAACATGGCGCCTGCTTTTTGAAACCCGCTGCAGAGGATTTGTGGGCCAGACCTTCCACGAGGTATTTCATCTCCTGCACATCACAGGTGCCCACAGAAGGCAGGCCATCAAGCACAGCACTGAGGCAGTGGAAAAGACCTCAACATAGCTGTGATTAAAAAAGGAGTGAGCCATGGAGAGGTGCTACTCAGACACAAGTTGAGTTCTGATCAGCACCGACTGGGTCGCCGGGGTGAGGGTGAATGATGTCTCGAGACCCGAAAGGCCCCAGGAAACATCACTGATGATGTGTCTAAATGTATCAGAAGATATATCATGGAAACTGGCATCTTGGAATAATGTTCTAAGAAGTCTACTGTACATGATGGAATCCATGGTACAGACAGGAAGCAGTTCATTTGTATTAGACGCTACTTGCACTGAAATACCCTGTTTTCTGCAGGGCTGAGAACCATTTTAGGGACATGTAAGAATTGATTGTCCTGTTAATAAGGGCCATAGTATGTCTCCTTTAACAAGGCGTTGTTTGATGGTGATGAAGAATCATGTAACTGCAGTGTGACACTGATGCAGGACCTCCAACACCCTGGGCCTAGAAAAAACAATTTGCTGTTCTGTTAAGTCTTTTATCTTTAAGTAATTAGAGCCATAACTAAATTAGAATTTGTCTAATAAATCAACTGAGAGCCAGAACTTAACATATGAGGCCTCTCAGCCCTTACACAATGTCCTAAAGTGAAAAAAATAAGCCAACTTTACATTTTTCATTTCCAACTAATTTTGTTCCAACTAATTTTGTACCCATAAACTTTCTAAAGTTTAAACTTTCTAAAGTTTATGGGTATTAATCCAGTGTAATAGTCAACAAAATGATCTTTTATGTCCATTTCTTGACTTCACTGAAAATGTCAAGAAAAAAAAAGCTGTGCAGCAATTTCATGTTTGTAGCAATTTATTAAGTGTAGCTTTCTGAGCTTTTAGACTTTACTCAGACCTTTGGTTTTTATAAATTTAAAATGTTTCGGCCCCACCTATTTCATGTAACTTTATTCACTTACGACTGTAAAACTCCATATAATTCACAAGACTTTAGTCAATCAGCATTGTGAGACAGCTTACAAATGATATTTCTCTTCTTCATTTCCTTCATTTTTTATTCTTCCCCCTCACATGATGCACATTTTCATAAAGGGCTAGAGATGTGCAGCTGTGCTCATAAGTTTACATACTCTGGCAGCATTTGTGATCTCTCTGTGAAGATTCTTAGTCATCCAGGTCATGGTATCCAAGATGTGTGCTTTTCTTTCTGTCGACTGGACTGGAAATTTGGTTTGAAAACGTTTCGCTACCTATCCAGGAACTTCTTCAGTTCTCATATGTGATCTGTTGGCCATTTTCAAAGAATATGAATGATAATACAGAAACTTTTCTTTCGCTCATGCTTCATGGTCAGGTGAAGGCATTTATTATTATCAAACTACTGTGTTTGCTCTTTTTAAATCATAATGACAACAGAAACTACCCAAATAACCCTTATCAAAAGTTTACATACCCTCACACTCACTGGGAGCAACTCGGGGATCAGAGCCTTGCTCAAGGACACTTCAGCCTGCGGAGAAGCCTAGGATCGGAGTGCTAACCTTCCTGTTCTTGGACAACCCGCTCTACCTACAGAGCCACAGCCGCCACAATCCATGAAAACATTCTTGGCAAATGCTTCATCCGCTTCAGATGGTGAAGCTTTTCATTCTTCTTGGTGAAAAACCTCCAGATCTGCCCAAAGTGGCTCAGTTGGCAAGTCCAAAACCTTCGCCTTTTTCTGCTGTAGCCATTGACAGGTTGACTTGGATCATTGTCATGTTGGAGCGTCCAAGTGTGTCCCATGCGCAGCTTCGACAGGAGCAATTTTTCCTCCAGTATTTTCTGATAACATGCTGCATTCATCTTGCCATCATTTGTGGCCAGGTTCCCTGTGCCTTTGTAGCTCACTCATTCCCACATCAACAATCCACCTCGACACACACATCCACAGTAGAGATGATGCACCTTCCTTGTTGACTCCTCCTCCAAACGTACAGTAATGGAACTTTTTGGTTTTGGCCAAAAAGTTCCATTTTGCTCTCGTCACATCAAATCACTTGTCTCCAGAAGTTTTGAAGCTTGTCTCTGTGCTGTGTAGTGTTTTGTGAGCAGACTGCTTTGGGATATTGGCATAGTAACGGCTTTCTTCTGGCAATTCAACCATGCAAATCAGAAATATACCTTTTGTCCTTTATGTCAGCTGAAGTTGTTTCTTTGTTTTTCTTTGCATCCTGAACAATTTCATGGCAGTTGTGGCTAAAATTTTGGTTGGTCTCCCTGACTATGGCTTGATTTCAACAGAATCCCTCATTTTTCTCTTCTTAATTAGAGTTTGAACACTGCTGATTGGCATTCTGAATTTCTTGGCTATCTTTTTATATCCTTTTCCTGTTTAATAATATTCAACTATCTTCTCCTACACATCCTTCAAGAATTCTATTGCTTTCCCCATGGCTTGGAATCCTGCAATATCAGTGCAGCAATGCATGAAACATGCAGAGGTCTGACTTTTTATAAACACACACACACACACTCTAATTACAAGCTGTTACCTTTAGAAACCATTTAAACTTACAGGGTATGTAAAGTTTTGACCAGGGTCAGAAGTGATGACAGACGACTATTATTATAATTATAACAAAAAATGTTTTTTTTTTCAAAAATCTGCTTAAAGTTGCTGACTTTATACCCCAAACATTACATTTAGCTTTAAACTATGATTTCCACCACTGGTAAAATGTGTTTGTGTGTGTAATTTGTGCTTTGTGATTGGATTTTCTGTCTAGTGTGCTATTCTGTTGTGTGAAAGTTTTAAGTGAGACCTGCAACTGGCAGAGGAAAACTAGCCTGAGGCAAAGTCTGGTACAATGTATTATTGTAGCATTTATGTTTAGCACTGCACATATTATCTTACAAATAGTAAAATCAGTTTAAAACATTACACCCAGGCTGCTGAGACAATCTAACTGCACTTACACCAGGTGGATGTTATACAGTGAAAGTGATATGTTTGAGGATGTGCTATAAATTGTACATTTTCCTTCAGTGATGTTTAATTCAGTCTATAAATATGAGCAATCTGTTAAAAATGATGTCAGTATAAAGTTCGAAATGCATATAAAGAGGAGTTAAGTTAGTATGAAATAAAAATAAATATATATCCAAGATACAAATCTGCTGCAGTGCATCATTCTGAAGTTTCAATATAAAACTGAAAACATCATCTGGTGTTTTAGCCTACACATGCGCTTCCTCTCAGCCTGCTTTGGCTGCATTACTCATCCCTCTGAAGACATCATCCTCTTCAATAACCTTTGCCTTTATTAAAGAATCTTTGATTGGAGAAGCATCTAATTCATTAAGATATTCCTGAAGGCTGGTAATAATGAAAGCATGTCTAATTTGAAACAATTAGGAAAGTGGTAACCTCTGAGCTCCAGTTGGTGATCAGCATGACGTGAGGAGTCACCAGTGAAGTGAAATTAATTACTACAGGAAGCATTGGGGCTCTGCTCTCAGTTCTTTGACTAAAACTAACCAGCCTGTAAGGGTGATTTAGTGTGTATATAAGCATGACATAAAGAACAAGATGAGGGAAAGATAACAAGATAAAAAGACAAATCACAAGTGGGCTAAGTTGTGCCTTAAACCATCAGCTGTTTTCTGCAGAGGGAGGGTGGGTACAGAGTGAATGGTGCTATTAATGCCACTACAACTACTGTCCAAATACATATTCACCCGGTACTGTACTCTGACAGCTGAGGTCGTCAGATTCACAAGGCAAACACCTGAAACCATTTCTTGCCTTTTTAATATGCTTTAGGCCATTGGTTACGTTGGACAGAAGAAAGGTGTGTGCGGAGTCAATATATTAGTGCCACAACAACTATTGCACAAATCCATTTTATGACCAGAAACAGTTAAGTAAAGCAAAAAGACAGTCCATCATATCTTTATGAAATCTCAACAACTTTGACTGTGTCCCATAGCGCAGTCAGCAAAACCATCAAACACAATGATGAAACTGGCGTTCATGAGAAAGGAGAACAAAGAGCTACCCCTGCTGCAGAGGAGAATTAGAATTACCTGCCTCACAAACTCTTTACGCCCTACTCAATGCATTTTTAATCTCAGTAAAACACTTTTTTCTTGAGTACTGGGTAAATATGGATTTATACAGTAGTAGTTGCACTAATAGGGCTAATGACAACTGATGGTCTCAAGCACGTTAAGAAGGAAAGAAATGGCACAAATTAACTCGCCTTTGAATCTGGTGGGAGAATACAAAGCTGTCATCAAAGCTGTTACATTACATTGTCTTCATTATCAATATACAATGTTGAAAATAATTAAAACTGTACTGTATGCATACTATTTATGTTTTTGTACTTGTTCTTCTATGGGTGACAGGCCGCTGTCCATATTCATCGTTGCCACATACCTGATTGTTTTGTATAATACTGACGTGACACAAACATTTGACCAGAAAAACAGACACAGTAGAAATGGAACATTAGAGACAGAATAGTTCACAGGAAAAAGGCGCTAATATTTTTCAAGGTCTGTTGGTGACATTGAAAACTAAGATGTCATTCATTTCATTTTCTTTGATGATATGAAATTCGGTGTACCCTGTTAAATCAACACAAGTGAGAGTAACCAAAGTCAAAACTCTGTGTCCTTAACATCATTACGTTAACGACACAAAAATAGCAGAATTTAATTATTGTTTAGTTTATGTTTCTTGCCTCCTTTATGCCATTTTGTGGCTTTTATTTTGCATGTTTTATTGCTTTTGTCTTTTTGTAGCTTTTATGTTGTCGTGTTTTTCATCTCGTCTTTCTCATTGTTTTTGTTTTTTTTATTACCTTTTATGTTTGCTTTTCCTCTTCCTGTCTCTTTAAGCATGTGTCTTTTATGGTTTTTGCATCTTTTCTACTATTTTTGTCTTGTTGGACCTTTTATTAATAAGTAAAAACCACAAATGATGATCTGTTTTCGTCAACTTTCATTTATCAACAAGGATCAGTCTTTAAACTTACTGAGCTCAGTTAAGCTGGGGACACATTACACAACTTTCAGCGTCATTACTGGCTTGGAAATGGCTCGGAGTAAATACTAATGACTGTTTTCAGCTGAATATTTTATGATAACTGACAGATTGGAGATCACACATTTAATGACTGCACTGGATGAGGGATCACAGAATACATGATTTATCAATCCAACTGAACGTATAAAACTCTTGCACAAACTCATGGCTGTTCCCCTCACACACGAACAGATTTCTGTGCCGACTAGCCATGCTGGTTGTCCCCAACTAGTGCTGACAGGTACAGACTTTGCCCAGACGTTGGTAAAATTGGTCCAAAAATCCAGTAGTGTGTCCCCAGCTTTGGCATTAAAGTGCCCTCAGTCTTTTTCAACTGTAGATTATATAATCTACTATTGTGATCAGTAGATCTAAACCCTGCTGAAGTTGTGGTCTTTCTGATTCAGCTGGCTTCAACTCTCTGCAGGGTCACTTCAGACTTTCGGGGCTGCAGTTTGGCAGTCGGTGGAGAAGCGACTCCACATGCACTCTGCAATGACCTCCCGGTCTTATATTTCCAATATTATCAACACGCTGCACGGTGAAGTGTGGACATCTCCTCTACCTGTTCAATTTATGCAGCAGCCCAAATCCACTTGGCTGTGTCTTTCAGATGGCATCGAGCCATCCTGCTGCTCAACACTGGACGACTGGCTGCTTCAAAGACAGGAAGAGCTGGATCAAGACTCTTTATCACCTCCTGCCTATGAAATATTGATTTTGCAGCCTTGGGGCTTTTAACTTGTGTCTGGGAGATATTTATTTCTGAGGATGATAGTGTGGGGCATATTGTGAGCTTGCTTCATTTGCCAGTCTATAATAATTCACTGTAAATTTTTAAACTATTGCAAGCTTGATATATTGGTGCAGTCCATGTGCCCTTCAAATCTAATAACTTCTTCCACACTTACGTTAAAAGCTCACTCATAAAGTGCTCATATTACATGTTATATTCCCAGTTAATTTGCCTGTATTAATTCTGCTGTATTTCAGAGTTGTCACCAGTAATATATCTGGAAATTATTAAGGTGGTAAACTCTGAGCTCCAGCTGGTGATCATCAGAAAGTGAAATTAATCACATCTGCAGGAAGCCTCAGCTCTCTGCTCCCAAAGAATATTAAAAATTCTTTAACAAAGTAAAATTGGGATTTTATTGACACCCGAAGTTTGAATGTTGAATGTTTTCCACAGTAAATAATTAAAATCAGCACAGTTGGAAGAGCATAAAAGTTCCCATGTATTTATATCCAATGGTGGGTGGCATAAACACTCCAGTGCTCAAGTAAACGTGTTTCTTTAGATTTAAAAGGACTCCAGCAAAAGTAAAATAATTCTAATGTAAGAATAAAAAACGCATCTCATAAAAAAAATACTATTTCCTTATAATATGGAATTTACTACTACCTGATATACTGAGGTTTTTTTTTTAATCCAGACATAATAAAAATGTAAACTGCACATTAATTATCATCAATAAAGTGACAGGTTCAGAATCAGACAAATCCAAAAATACATTGCTTATTTATTTGTTTAAATAAATTGTTCATTTTTACAATCACATCTCATGTCTGAAAAGGAGCTGGAAGAAGCATGTGCTTATTAGCTGCTACTTCTCCACTCAATAATTCATCTGTGCAAATAAAACTATTGCTACAAAGTGTGCATTACCCAAATATACTGTATATCTTATAGCAAAATAATTTTAGTATGTAAATATATACATATAGTACATACAGTACATCCACATATACACATTGTTAAGGTACATACCGTACAGGTACTGTATACAATCTATCCACATGTACAATCTGTCTGTAGAAACAATAGACAATGAACATACACACGAAGTTTAATTCTTCATCATCACTATTTCGAAACCAATTTATTAGTAACAATTACCACCCACCATTTAATCATAGTAATTATAGCCATGCCTATAGCTACATGGGCATAATAAGAAGACAATGAGGACCTGCTTATTGCTAATCTTCTCTATTGCTTATATTGTTCATTTTTTTATTTACTTGATCATTTTTGTTCATTTTAGCTCTGTTTTTAACTTTGCTTGTTATTAATTTTCTTACTACTATTATTAACTATTATTTTTGTTGATTTTTGCTCATTTTGTGGCAAACAAAATCAGTGTAAAAAATGACTTCTACTCAATGAGGTGTGTCCAGGTGTAACTGAGTAGCAGTACGGGGTTTCTGCTAAACAACTACTGTACATTCGGATGTACATTCTTTGCAAAAAGAAAAAAAAAATGTGTATGGGTGTATTCATGTTTTGTTTATTTGCTAGACGATGAAGCTGGCATCAGATTTTAGTGGATGAAAATATCATGTTTCCTGTCTGTTTGCGCAATGCTATTTGGGGGCTTCATCTGGCATTTCGGACATTTTTAGAAACAAAAAATGGTCATATTTGATCAACTGTGGAGGCGAAGAAGAGCAAAAGGCAAAACATGGATGTAATCTTAAAGCTGGGCCACATCTCAACCTTGACAGTAATTCCACGAGTGACCACTCATCATAAAAACCCCATGTGGCCCAAAACGTGTTTTCACCATTGACTACAATGAAACGTATGTAAAACTGCTGACAGGACTCCTACAGCAGCAAAGGTCAGAAACGATGATGGGCACACAAGCTACCAAATGTAGTTAGCATATATTGAGGGCTACTGCTCTATGCAGTGTTAGATGAAGTTAATTCAACACAACATGATCTCGAGGCGCATAACACAGTAAGGTCAAGACCTTACAATATTAAAAACCTCGTGGATGTTGAGGGAACAAGCACTTGGTAGCAGTGAGAAGGAACAAGAACCAGACCTTTAAGCAAGATTCTGTTATTCTTGTAACACAATTGTTTTTATTAATTTATGTTTATTTATATTTATGTTCCACCCGTATAAAAGGGTGTGCTAAGGCCACATGGTGTGTGCAACATAAACTCCAACGGCCTACTGCGCCTGACCCTCTGTGCAGAGAATAACCTGACAATCACTAACACCCTGTTTAGGGAAGCTGACAAGTACAAATAATATTGGATGCATCCCAGGTCCAAGCAGTGGCACTTGATTGACTTGTTATCTGCTGCAGACATGAATGCAACAGAGACATTTGAGGAAAATCGACGTGCCAGCATCACTGAGGCCCGCACGAAAAGGAAGGCAGCAGCAGAGGCACCCAAACCTCTCGGTTAGCTTCCCTGTCCCTGTTGCACTCCTTTGCTGTTTTCACCTTGGACTCCACCACAGCACACAGATGCCATCATCGAATTCAACAGACCTTCAAGAATATTCAACCCCTATTTAACCAGATCGTATTCTTTTTTCAAGGGAAGCCTAGAAAAAAGTCTCCTTTGAAGAAGAGACTTTGTCATAGGTTGAATTTTATGGAAATTCAAACATATAAGATACAACATCATGGGGTGAGAAGAAGTCACCACATTCAAAAATAGGGTTGAAGTCTTCAGTTTCTTCACTCAAGTTGTGCACAGGAAAAACTCACACACTTTTGTGTGTGAGTGAGAGCCCTGATTTAACAAAGAAAAGCTTTAGTATTTAAGCATTCTGTAGATTATGTCACCTTAGCAATGGTCAAGATGGCTTCTGTTACTACAAGGAAAAGATAATAAGGGCACACAGGTCACATATGTGAGCATGTAGATCTGTAATTAAGATAATTTTATACGAGTACATACATCAGTGATTATTATACAAGACACACAGTGAAATGATTCTGTCAAATATATTAAAACAGATAAACACGCAGTTCTCTATAGTCTGGAAAAAAAACTCCCTTCAGCTTTGTGAGACATTTGATGAGTGTTGACAAATTCTGGTGCTGGTAAGATTCAGGTGGTCTTGGTTGCAACAAGACATAATCTAAACTATACATAGAAAAACATTTATTTCTGAGCAATAATTTCTAGTAGGTCAGATTGTAGGCTGTTTCAATAAACTCTATTGCTTTGCATGATTCATCCTTGTTTTTTCCTTGAAAACACAATAAGGGTCCGATGCAAGTTCAGTGCTGCAACGCTTTTGTTGTGCGCATTCCATTCAGAGTGAAATGATATGAGGTGAAAGTTAAATGAAGGGTTGCAGAGGAAGCGTTGCAGTGGGTAGATGCTTTAGCTGCTGCAATGGCACTTTTTGGCATCCAGTGCTTGAGTCAGGCCTTTAGCAGTGGTTTCATTATCCACAACATGCTTTGTGTCCTCAGTAGATATAAGTTATGGGTCAGCCTCAGGTCAGGCCTGTTTCAAAATGTATCAGTGCAGCAGTACAGCCTTTTTGTTTCTGCTTAATGATAAATACTCTGCTGGTGATGTATTAACGTTTTTCATTTTAAGGTGTCCTGCCTTTAATGTACCGCTGGGTAAAAATTACATTCAACTGTGTCCCTAAACAAAACCCCTAAGTTTTTTATTTAGACCTCTCTTCATAGAATTGCGCTTGACAAACCCAATCAGACACTGAGAACTCTGGAGACACAGCAACATTCTTATACATTTAAATGTTTTTGCTGTTCATTTTTCATTACTATTGCACAGCAGAAATAATGGCCTCAATTATGCAAGCATTGGGCATTCAGCACAGTAGTGCAACACCTGTTTTCAGTGTGGGTGGGATAAAGTAATGCAAAGTGCCTGGGGCTGAGGGAATGCAGGAGAGGAAAGAGTGGCCACTACACTAGTGTGTGTACAATCACACTGCTTTTTCTGCCAGAGTGCAAAATTGCTTTCCGGGTGATGTGGAGAATGCTACATTCAGACTGATAGAAGTTTTAACCTTTACCCACCTACAGTGATCTGAAAATGAAGCCTGTGTGTAGTTCAGGCAGGTGTGGAGGTCTGCTCAGATCATCCCAGAACATTTCTTGAGGAGAGTCACCGCCAAATAATCTCATTCCGGCTTTCAGAGAGTGCAGACGCATTTCTATCTTGCTCCTGTTCCAGTTTTCCCTGCTTGCTGTGTCTTGTCTGTGTGTTTGCTTTATTCCTTGTCAGAGTCTCTTCCTAAACCCAAAGCAACTTGACCCAATCAACCAGCCGGACCTCAATGCAATTGACACGCTGTTTCAGACAGGAAGACGGGTCGAGGGGAACCCATGGGTCCTCAGGGGACAACGGCTGCTGGGAACGCATGGGGACTTATGTGTTTTTGAGAAATGTCCACTGAGAGTGTGGTGGACATGTATCTATTCGGAACCATGATAACAGGAATTCTGCTGATTGGATTGGGTGTTTTCTTGGCGTATCAATTAAGAAGATGGAGAGAGCTGTTCAAAGCCCAGCAAAGCTGTCTCCAAATCAAGCAGTTTGGAAGAACACCGGCGGCACAACATGGACGATTTTTGAGTTACTGTAAATCGAAGAGTGGGTTACAACATGGAAGTGCTTCACAGGTGGTCTTTGAGGTCTGTTACCAAAAATATGAAATTGGAGTCACTGAGGAGATTCAATTCTTTTCTGCCTCCTAAAGTGTGACTGCTTTATCTTTTGTTTTTTCGGGTCCTTTCGCCAGCCTTGAGAGGCCTGAGCACTACAAACCCCCCTTGGAGGAGACACTGTTTTGAGAATGAAGCTCTGCTTTCCACCCTTCCCCTGCTTATCACTTCACACTCTGATTTGGAGGTTTTAGTTGACTCTATGGAACTGTCTCACCATGGCGATGGCCATGAGATCTGGACATATGAGGGGAGAGAGCGCTGACTTCCTTATCGGGACTGATACCATATATGCATCCATGTTGTCATTATCTCATGTCACAACACAACCAAGTCACACACCCCAAGGTTACTCAGTTTGCTGCCGTTTGTGAATTTCTCCTTTTTTGTGGGATCAATAAAGTATCAATCAATCAATCAATCAATCAAAAAATGCATATGAGCTCTTATGAACACATTTAGACTAGACCAGGGGTCCCCAACCTTTGTTGCGCCACGGACCGGTTTAATGTCAGACAGTATTTTCGCGGACCGGCCTTTAAGGTGTGACGGAGAAATGACTTGCACAACCTGATAAGCGCCACCGCTTAAATCGAGTTATGTAGCACCGTATTCCTCAAAGCTTCCTCCATCACGTACGAGAGTCGTTATGGTCCCATGTTTTGCTGTTTATTATTGTTTTTATTATTCATGGCATTTTG
>JAQQAE010016729.1:0-11677 GCA_029823295.1 Pseudamia nigra
CACCCCCATGCAGCTTCAAATATTTGCTGTCGACTACCATTGAGGGATGAAGAACAAACACCTGCATCCCTGTTGAATACCTTAAATCACTCTGTATTTGCACTTTTTTGA
Source organism: Pseudamia nigra (assembly GCA_029823295.1). NCBI lineage: Eukaryota > Metazoa > Chordata > Actinopteri > Kurtiformes > Apogonidae > Pseudamia > Pseudamia nigra. The sequence continues at coordinate 112 of JAQQAE010016729.1, forward strand.
CCATTTACCTCCTTCTTTCACTGCTGGGAGATGTGCCATAAATTCACTGATTTTGACATTGTGACTATACCACATTCCTTCTCCCTTTAAAGAGGTTGGTATAGAACGCCATCACATTTACCAAGCAAAAAGTGGTATATATTCAGGATCATACACACTTGACATAGATGTGTAACTCGGTGGTTTGAAAGAAAGCTGCAGCACTTAAACTGACTTAATTATCCTCCCTAATCCTTATCTTCTGTTCACAGTCTATAACACATTTCAATCCTGACTGACTCATAGCTTCCACAAACCCTGAATGCACAACCAGCCATTTGAATGTGTTGCAGTGATTCTACAAAGTATTCCCGTGCGTTCTAACAAAGGAACATCTGTGCATCAGCAAATGCTAAACAACAACCCTGCCGTCTGCATCAACATGGATCTAGTCGTCAGTCGGAGGTTGCAGTTACTTCTCCTGCCTGTACTCGCAGCAGAGTTTTGGAGCCTCAGAAGAAGACCGCTGAGAAGAAGACAGAATAGATTTCTTTGAGTCCATCTCATGCCAAGCAAAAAAAGATCCTATTTTCTCAGATCACAGTGGCTCCGTCCAAACCCATCACGGTCTGTTCAGCTCTCATTTATAATCAGATTCCGATCATGACAGGTCCTTATCCGCAGCGTTGTTAATCAGACGTCAGTCCGCCGTGCTTGGAGGCACGCTTGTCACACAGCCCTATTTATCCAATGTCAGTTGGTCTTCGCTGTAGGCTTTTCCTTCTTCATGCCTCTGATCTGATCCCACCGTGTCAATATTATTACCGTAGTTATTTTCCTGTTTTGGTGTAGCAGAATAATACCCTTGTATCGCCGTTGAGATCTGTGCTGTAATAGCTTCTGCAAAAAAAGTGTTTACTCAGTGCATTCATGTGCACTACAGTGGAATGTCTTTTAAAATGAAAGAATTGACCGTGTTATTTGAATAAACTAGCAAATATGATTCAGGGCGTTTTTGTATTGAGCTGAAAGCTGAACTAAGATGGCATTGACATTTTCCCACACCCACAGGGAGCAAAAGGGGTTTGATTTGGAAAATGTCCAACCACGACCAATGTCATAAACATAACAGTAATGCTAATGATGCCATTACTTACACTACACTTCATTTGCCTCATTTTGTGTATTTGATTTTTTGAGTTAGGAGATATTAGATGGTATTTATTCAAATCTCTGGGTCATATTTTAAGTTTGTTTGCTGTTAAACATCATGAATTAAAGATGTGAGGGGCCTGTGTTACACAAACCAATGATTTCTCTGTTTTAAAGCATTTAAAATTTGTAGAAAAAAAATGAATTTGCCAAGTATTTTTGAGACAGTCAGGAGGTTACCACTGACATAAACAGACTTAGCAGCTTTATCTTCGACATTTAACTGTAAATGTCAACAGATTTGACATTTTTGTGATGGACAAATAAGAACATGTAATAAGGTCTGTAGGTTCTCGAGCTTACAGTGTGTACTGTACATTTTGGGCGAGTCATCCTGCAAAAAATGATCATTTTCTGTTTTCTGCGCAGTCTCTTCCAAAATAAGAGTTTAAAACAAACAGAGCTGAGGTTGAATTACAGCTGATATGGTACATGTTTTCATTCTTGTAAAATCAGGTGGGGGGTGAATTTGTATAGAACTTGTCCATTTGCATGATCCAAATGCCAGTATTCGCAACATAATCAAGGTTATAGGTACTTTATTGATCGTGTGTCTGAGCCAGAGGTCGTTACCATTTCATTTGTGTTGCTATTGCATTATCTTCACTTACATTCCACATTTAGGTCTGTTTTTGTACAAGAGTGAGCAAACAGTGACACCAACATGGCAGTGCCTACAGGCGTATGTTTGAGCATCCACATGGCTCGTTGTTGAGGTTCGGATCACACCGCCATCTTTTATATACAGTTTGGTTGCGATGTCATTTTCAGTGGTACAGTAGTTCAGAGAGACTCTTGCTTCTTCTCCATTTTTATTTTTTTTTATTCCATTTTTATCAAGTACATCAGTGGATTAAACATTCTTTCTAACAGCCATAAATTAGTCTGTAAATAAACTAGGATCCATAATGTTTGAAGGTACTGCAGAAGGCTCCGTTACACGGGGCTGTAATAAATGAGTAGTACAATTAGAGCATTCCTACGTTGCTTTCCATGTAAAATGACTGTTTTTTTCACAGATGAAACGGCTGAATAATTTGGTCTCCTCAGTTGACAGTACCTGTTGTTTTCAGAACTTCACCATGTTGCAAAGAGCTGATCAATCAGAAATTAAATGTTTGAATTTACAGTATTAAAAAAAAAAAACTCTTTGCACTTCTTGTTTAATTCCTTCCTCTTTGAAAAAGGCAAAAAAAAATCCTTATTCAAGTGAAAGAACTTTAAATGCAAAGTGATGTTTAAAGAAATTGTACTATAAACCTGAAAATGGAAATGCACTGACTTTATATAAAAATATCCTTCTTAAGACAAGACTGTTTTCTGTTACATTTCTGCATTCAGACAACAAAACTGAAAATGATCTTCCTTACAGGGATCCATACAAATAACTGAAAACATGCCAGTTCAAGGCCACACGTTGGTGAATAACACAGCTTGGTAATCTGTCGTCGTTGTTGTTGTCCACCTTCATGCACATGCAAATCAACTGAAATCTTCATATTGATGCGTTACCTTTAACGTTGGAAAACAGAGGACAGGCCTGGATGTGTCGCCTCTGAATTCATTCCAGCTGAGAAGAAGAAAAACATGGACTCTCAGGTTCATGTTACTTTATTTATACCTGTAGGTGGATGAAAACACCCATTGTAAGACATAGTTACAAAATAGACAAATGCAGCATGACACAACACTACACAAACAAGCTGAAACAGGATAATATGATCAATAACATGCAAACAATAGTAAAGGGTCCACCAGTCAGTACAGAGAGTAAGAATAATGAATAGAAAATGAATCTGAGGAAGGTGTTTGACCAAACCATGATACACATGAAACCATGATGCTCTTTCAGAGTATAAATAACCTCAAATCAATTAAACACTCTATTTGATAAGGACGCCTTGTGTGATATTTTGCATATACAACGTGGATAGTAATGTACCCGCAAATAAAAACGAGTGCTATGCTTATGGCTGATTTAATGTCAACACTTTAAAGTAGGGGACACATATTAGACATTAATTAGATTGTACTTTTATTCTGAAGAAGATACTGAAACCTTACTCAGGTCATTTTTCTATTTTTTTTCTGCACCAGCTGATGAGGAGCAATATTTCTGTATTTTCTGTGTATGCAAATAGTGAAATGACAATAAAGTAAATCTTGAATCTTAGTAAATTTCATTTACTCAAAGTATTAACAGTGTCCAAATAAGTGCAAATTAAATATTTATAACTCAGGATGTGTTAAAGTGAACTGTTTTCATCCCTGTTACATTAATTATTTGACATTTATTAACCCAATCATACTCCCTAAACCTAATAACAGACCAATACATTACAAATAATATGCAAATAAGCAAATTAATAATGGATAATATACACTACCAGTCAAACGTTCGGACACACCTTTTTTCCAGTGTTATTTTCATTAATATGGAAGACATCCAAACATGTATGAAATTATGTTGTAAACAATGTGTAAATGTGTTAACCCAGAACATTATTTTGATTGTCCAAAGTAGACACATTTACCCTTGATGACAGCTTTGCACATCCATGACATTTTCTGATCAGATTCACAAGGTAGTCAACTGGAATGGTTTTAAATCAGAGGTGTGTCTTTTCAGGAGTTAATTTTGTGCCGTTTCTGGCCTTAATATGCTTTAGACCATCAGATATCCTGTGCAAAAGGAGGGTGGGTACAGAGACGATCGCCCTATTAGTGCTACTACAACTATTGTACAAATCCATTTTATGACAAGAAACAATCAAGTAAAGGACAGTCCATTACTGAGCGCTCAGAGTGTAGACCTCCACCAAGGCAGCTCAGTTTGTCTTCGTAGTGGGATATGACAATGAAAGCAAGTGATTCAATTTATACAAATTGTCAGTTTTAATCTTATTTTATTATTAGTTCAATCGTTATTCAAAAACAATATTTTCATAAGGGTGGTTTTCTTCTGGATCTAACTCTGTAAATGTTGATGATAGATCAAATCCGTGGGCACTTTACTGAATCAGCAGACTTTTTGCTACAATGTGGTGTCAGTTTCATGTCTATAGCTTTATTTTCCACCTTACAGTAGCTATTTTTCCTCAACCCCTATAAGTATAGGCATTCTTGTTCACTACATCCAGAATATTGCCCATATCTGAATCAAACTTTATGGTTTGACAAGATAAGATAAGATAAACTTTATTGATCCCACACTGGGGAAATTCTTTTGCAACAGCAGCATACAGTGTTGACACACAGAATAAATACAATATAATAATAGAGCACACGTGCAAGTACGTACAAGATTCAAAATAAGATTAAAAATAAATAATAACAATTTAAAACACCGCATTTACACACACGCACAGAATAAGAAATAAGGGCTTCAAAGAAGAAAGGTATTGCACTCGGACTGGATTATGTACAAATTGCACGAGATAATTTTACAAGTGGGATTGTTTACACAATGCAGTGGTTAAAGTGCAGAGAATAACAGGTTTATATTTAAAAATTGAAATTGCACAGCACAACTGAGGAGGAGTAGAGTGTTATATAAATATGAATGAGTGTGTGGGTGTTTTTTATGAGTGTGGGGTGTATATTGTCCATGTGAATCACTGTGTGGAGTTGTACAGTCTGACGGCTGTGGGGAGGAATGACCACCGTGTCGCCCCTGACACGGTGGTGCAGTGGGCTCTGACACACAGCCCACTACCACAGTGTCATCAGAGAACTTCTGGAGGTGGCAGTGGTTTGAGTTGTGACTGAAGTCCGACATGTGCATGGAGAACAGGAAGGGTGAGAGGACCGTCCCCTGGGGAGCCCCCGTGCTGCAGACTATCACATCCAACGTACAGTTGCGTAGCCTCACGTACTGTGGTCTGTCGGTGAGGTAGTCGATGGTCCATGTGGTCAGGTGACGGTCCACACCTGCCCCCTCCAGCTTCCCCCGCAGCAGTGCTGGCTGGATAGTGTTGAAAGCGCTGGAGAAGTCAAAGAACCTGACTCTCACAGCGCTCCCAGCGGTCTCCAGGTGAGACAGGGCCTGGTGCAGCAGGTAGATGACTACGTCATCCACCCCAATGCCAGGTTGATAAGCAAACTGTAGCGGGTCGAGTGCTGAGCTCATCTGGGAGCGGAGGTGGCGGAGGATGAGCCTCTCTATTGACTTCATCAGGTGGGAGGTCAAGGCGACAGGTCTGTAGTGGTTCAGCTCCCTAGGCTGGGCTGTTTTAGGGACTGGAATCACACAGGAGGTCTTCCACAGGACCGGGACCCTCTCCAGGCTGAGACTCAGGTTAAACATATACTGGACCATCTCACTGAGCTGGTACGCACACTCCCTGAGGAGCCTGAAGAAGATACCATCTGGGCCCTTGGCTTTCTTGGCCTTTGACCTCCTCACCTGATCCACAGAGAGGGAGAGGGGGGTGGAGGAGGATGGCGGGGTTGGGCTGGGATGGTGAGTTGTGAGGGGCAGCTTTAGACAATGCGGGGCGGGCCAGAGTGAGGTGAATAAAGCTGAGGTGTGAACTGATGGAGCCGAGGAGGTGTCACAGGACCACATGGGTGTGAGGTGGGGGCTGGGTCTGTGGTGCTGGAATTGAACCAGAGCCAAATCTGTTGAAAAACAGATTCAACTCATTGGCCCAGTCAGAATCAGAATCAGAATTAGAATGTCCTTTTATTGCCAAGTATGCATACACATATGAAGAATTTTTCGGCCAGGTCACCAGAGGCCTGATGTCCATCTCCACCACTTCCATGGCCAGAGATGTGCTTCAGGCCTCTCCACACATCACGGACATTGTTCTGTTCCAGCTGTTGCTTCAATTTTTCCCTGTAGTCCTTCTTACATCTCCTGATACTATATTTCAGCTCCCACTGAACTGTCCTCAGCTCCTCTTTGCCTCCTGAGATAAAAGCCCACTTTTTATGGATCAAGCAGGGACTTCAGCTCAGGAGTTACCCAGGGCTTGTTGTTGGGAAAACACTGTACAGTCTTGGATGGTACAGTGTTTTCCATACAGAAGTTGATATAGTCCGTGATGCTATGGGTCAGGCTGTCAAAGTCTGACTCATGTGGACTGCAAAGAGTTCCAATCAGTGGTGTTGAAACAGATAGAATCCATTATGGTATTATTCTATGTTTTTTGGCAAAATTTTCTGGGTGTCATTTGTGGCGCTACAAGGACAAACATTGAATTTGGCCCTATCTTACAATAGTGAAATTCCTTTAAAAAGCTTCTGGATCCAGACAATGATCCAGATCAATCCCAGAACCTCATCGATTGGTTTTTATGCTATTTCTGACCTATCATGAAAATTTCATCCAAATGTGTTCATAACTTTCCCAGTTATATTGTGAACAAAAAAAAAACAGATAAACTAGCAGAGACAAAAACATAACCTACTTGGCAGAGGTAACAAAGGTCAGTCAATCTGAAAATCTCAAGAACATTGAATTTGCCCGTCAAATGCTTTCACAGCCTGCTATTTCTGCTGGAAATCAGACAAGTGAGTTAAGCCAAAAAAAACCCTGAGTGTAAACAAACCAAGGAGCCCTGTAGAGCTGCACACACGGGTGATGATGACTGTACTTGGGGGGGGTTGTCATCTCCACTGTATGATGGAGTGATGCTTTCTAACAATATAATGCTGCAGAGGTAAGGCTGTGGGCAATGTCACCACTATTGTCATTCTAATTCCCTTGAACACTTGGACAATATTACTCTATTTAGATGCCCAGCTGTCCAGAACCGTGTGAATGAACTATAAAACAGCCTTCGTTTGAAATCACCCAGCAAGCATGTGAAAGATGGTGACATTGGAGAACACAAACCTACAAAACTGCCAATCTCACTGATGGAGATGGCAGCTACAGATAGCATCTTTACTTTGCTTTTGCAACTGTCAACAACTATTTACTGCACCGATGCTTCCTGGGTAAGGTCATTCTGATGAAAATGGTCGTGTTAATGACAGCACAGGTGATATTTACACCCATTTACTGCTGCATTCATTCAGCTTAAAGCCTTCAGATTGACCGTGCTATTATTTAAGATGCACCAATAAATGAGAATGGCTCCTCATCGTCATACATCCTCTCCCGAGTGTAAGGATTGCAGATAAAGTGACTTGCTTGCCTTTCAGGAGTAATTACACACAGCATCTGAAATCGAAAGGCAGCTGATGAAGACGTAACAGTCACTATCCATCGCCCTTCGTTTCACCTTGACAAACGGCTGGAAGCTGCCCGATATCACTCAAAGATTAGTTTTCCAACTCTGCCCACCGAAGGCAGGGATTGTCCTTGTGTCTCACAGAGATCTGCCTGGATTCTGAAAAAACTTTGTAAACAGCGGAGAGTTGGATGTCCTCTGTGCATCACGTCTGTCGCACCGGTGAAGAATGATCGTTGAAATATCTCATACCTTTTGGTCTTTATGAATGTTTGATATAATTACCCACCCTGACAAGAGGCTGGGATAAAACTGATGAATGGAATGAGGTTGAAATGTCAAATGAGATCATGCTGAATGTAAGATGTTACAGCGTGAAGACAGAGCTGAGGGAAGGAGTCCGAGTAGTGATGCGTCACACTGAGGAATAATGGACTAATTGCCTGATAACCTTAAAGAAAATATTGCATAGCTGCATGTGAGAGCTTCATCACGTTGTCTGATTAAGATGAATATACACTCAGATGTGCTGTTGTAATAGAAATGAAAAGCTGACGCGTCATTCGAGCAGATTCCCATTGGCAGGTAATGTTTTAACGCTACGTTTGTTATAGTACTTAGGGCTGTCAATCGATTAAAAATGAACTAATTAGGTGCTCAATTTGCTGCAATTAATCACAATTATGTCTTCATGAGTGCAAAAGTTGTAATAATGGTTATTTAAATATAAAACAGAACCCAAGGTATTTCCAGTACCCGTCAAAGGTTTGGACACACCTCCTCTTTCAGTGTTTTTTTCTTTATTTTTATTATTTTCAACATTGTACATTAATACTGAAGATATCCAAACTGTGAAAGAACATATATGGAGTTTTTTAGTAAACAAAAAAACTGTTAAACAATCCATTCGGTTTGATGACGACACGGTGGTGCAGTGGGCAGCACTCGTGCCTCACAACTAGAAGGTCCCGGGTCCAAAGCCGGGCGGTGGGGCCTTTCGGTGTGGGGTTTACATGTTCTCCCCGTGTCTGTGTGGGTTCTCTCCGGGTTCTCCGGCTTCCTCCCACAACCAAAAACATGCACAACTGACTTACCTGGTTAAATAAATAAATGACAGTTCTTGGCATTCTCTCATGAGGGAGTCATCTGGAACTTTGTCACTTCAAGCGTTAATTTGTGCCATTTCTTGCTTTCTTAATGTGCTTTAGATCATCATCGTCTTGGACAGAGTCATTAGCCCTATTAGTGTTACTTCGGCTACTGTACAAATCCATATTATGGCAAGAAACACTGAGTTAGGTAAAGTGAAAAGACAGTCCACCATGAAGTCAGTCAATCAGAAAAGCCCAAAGAGCTTTGAATAGCGACTCTCAGTCCTCAGGAGTCAGTTCCATCATAACATTTGATGGTTTTGGCGACTGCAGTGGTTTTCAAACCTGTTTCATGCTGATCATGCTGTTTCAGTCTGTGTTTTCTTATTTGCATGTTGACAACCTGGTTTTCCTGTCTGTACCATAGATGCCATCAAGCGTGTCAGGATGGTTTTGGTGGGTGTGGTGAGGCCCCGGCAAACTAACTGAGGATAATAATTTTGTAATTTAGTTATGATATCATATACTGTATGCTACAGTTGCTAGCTCCATAGTCAGTCATTCATAGTGGGCCGCTACACGCTGTCAGGTACTAGCTAGTTTTCCAGCTTCGTAGTCTGCATGTGTGCATGCATCATCTTTGTATACAACACATATGCTGTACATACATGAATAGTCTGATTCATGGATATATGATTCGAATTGAATTTGATGATTTTAAATATGACCTAGGATATGATTTCACAAGTTTTTTAACTACACATTTGTTGTTCCAATTTGTTTACATCTATATTTGTATCAGCTTACATCTGTGTTTAGTGTCTTTATGTACTGGATGTGATGTTCTTATCTTATAACTGTGTTTTATGTGACTGTCATGTTGAATGCTTTCATGTTCCTCACTCTTGTGTCCCAAATAGTCCCACTGGGGACAAACAAAGGTGCCGAAATTGAAATAGTGAAAAACCCTATGTGCTTGTTTAGAAACCATTTGCAGGGAAGGATATTTCACTTGTCAAGGAGGTCTGATATGCAGCAAAGGTCACTCACATCAGGAGTCTGAACACCGGATGTGGATGCTCATGGTCAGTGTCTCTTACCAACTAAAATCCTCTTACCAATTCAACGTAAAATCCTTGTCTCTGTGCAAAAATAATGATTAGAAAATGTATGTGATGTGTAAAATAACAGGTTTCTGCCGTTTTAATTCAGTAGTGTGTCATCTCTGTTTATTAGCTTGGTTTATTTGCTGTCCCTGCTTGATGTTTTCACTTTGCTGTGTTTCCTGTAGACACATCTGACCTATGAGTCATTTGATGCTGATGGTCACTTCATCCTCACAGCAGAGAAGAGTAAATGTCTGCCATTTCACTTCACCCTCTCTCTGCAATATCAAAATATGGCAGCATATCTTCATTTACATGAAACTGTGCAGCCAGCCAGTAAATCACACAGATTTTTCATGCAGTTACGTTGCAATGAAATGACAACCCAATAAAACTCCTGGTGGCTGATGCCGATTGCATGAAAATAAAATGGTCTGAAAGTGAAAAAGGTGGACGAATGAAATGAGCCATTATACTGACTGAAGTAAGCCAACAATATATAAAACATAATCACTTTTAGATGTTTTATAGCTGAAATGTTGCATATTGCAGCCTTAAAGTTCTCTGTTGGGTTTTTGGATTCATATAGACTCAGTAATGTGAACTAAAAGCTGTAGAAAATATGTTTATTTTACTCTAATTAATTATTTAATATGGACATTCCACATTAATGTACATCTGTATTAAAATAGAACAAGATTTAAATGGTGGTTATAGTAGAAATTGCAAATTTACATCTGTAGTGCCTGGAGAGGTATTGGAAAACAACAGTACAGAAAATAACATTCGAACATGAAAAGAAAGGCAGATGTGATTACTTAAATAAATAGATACTTTATTCATCCCCAAAGGAAATTCACAATGCCGCAAACAAATTATCCACAAACTTGAGCTAAAAAGGCATACAATAAATAAAAACAGTAGGAAAAAAAATTTAAAGTCCAGTGTAAACATAATGCATTAAAAAATAAGAATATTTTTTAAATGAAGGTACAGCATGATACTTCAGAAATCCTCACAACAAGATGGACAAGTCATTTTCAATTTTTGGAAGTTGTGACATCATAAGTGAGAACCATTGGTGTGAAATGTGCTGTATTGGACCCGGCTGCAGAAACCAAAATATGCACTTTTTGGATCCTACTCACAGTAAATTAGTCAAGAAAGTTGATGCTTGTTACAGACATGGTAAATTCCCATTAGTATGGTGTGAAACATCTCAGAGGTTTGGATTTCCATCTCACACGATACCAGTCAAAGCTCTAGAACACCCAGTTTTTCCATTTTTTTGTTGAAATTCAAACAGTGCAATGAATAGTTTGCAATGTTACAAAGGTAAGCGCCAAACTGTCAGAGGTTAAAAAAAATGGTTACCCAAAACTAAAAATTACATACATTTCAGAATTACACAAAAGCCCTTTTTCAGGGAACAAGGCATGGATTAACAACGTTAAGCTGTTCTGCACAAATGGAGATTGATCAAGCCTTGAAAGTTGGTGCTGCTAATTCCTTGAGGTGTCCCAAGTTTGCTTGGTTAATTACAACCCCCTCTGTCTGCATAAATACAGTGTTGGAACACACTGTGGTACCATACCCTCATGAGCATTATTTAAAGAGAAAGCAAGAAAAAGTGACAAGAACAAAGAAGAGAGAGACATCATAACACTGAAAAATGTAGAACTTTCCTTGACCCAAAGCCACCATCTTGCTCTTTGGATCCTGTCAGACCTCTTCCTGTCAGAGTTCCTTTTTATAGTGAAGGAAACCGTACTCACTGATACTTTGACTTTATTTTCAATTTCTGTAGAAAAGACCTACATTTTTAAGGGTTATAATGGTCTCTATTCCATTGTTTTTGTTCCTATTTCTTGCCATTTTATGACAACACAATACTGTGGCGCTGGGCGGCCATGTGGAGGAAAAACGGCGAGGAAACCGGCGGTTCACACACAAGAACTTTATTGCCACAACCCCTCCTCTCAACAGTCTGGCACGA
>JAQQAE010016730.1:0-11676 GCA_029823295.1 Pseudamia nigra
AAAGCGACTTTCAGGTCACTCAAGGACACTTTACAGAAGTAGTTAAAAAGTATCAATAAAACACAACAGGAGCAAACAAGCACAATGAACAGCAATCATAAAACCATTGGAATTACAATGAAAATGCTAATCTGAAGAGGTGAGTTTTGAGAGCAGATTTAAACTGAGGGAGGTAGTCGATGTTTCTGATGACAGGTGGGAGTGAGTTCTAGAGTTTGGGAGCAGAGCGACTGAAGGCTCTGCTCCCCATGGATGGAGGTGAGTCGGGGAGGAGAGACAACGAAGTGGACAGAGGACACTGTTTGTATTCTTTAGTACTGTATCTTGGCTGCTGTGTTCATATTTTTCATATTTGATTTTTTTTAGTTAACTCTGCTGATCACTTTGTCATTTTATGAATTTTTGTGTTCATTTTTGTTCATGTCTTGATAATTATTTATTAGTTCATCTATTTATGTAGTATTTTAATAATATTAATATTTGTGTAAATCTGATTGATTGTTTAAGACATTATCTTGATCATTTGTTTTCTTGAATATTTTCTCCATTTTTTCATTTTTTTGTTCATTTGGGGTAAATTTATTTATTTATTTTTAGGTTGAATTGAAAAACTGTTATTTATTTCCCCTTTTACCAGGCTCACATCTCTTTCTCACCAACTCTGGAGCAGCAAAGGAGCTGTGCAGACTGTGAAGGAACTTTACTTGATGGAGATTTTATTGTTAAATATGACGTGAACAGAGCAAAGACCCTCGGAGACATCCAGGTCAGCAATGAACAAATACTAGACTTGAAATTAACCTTAGTATCTGCTGTGTCACTATTATACGTCCCATATTGTAACACTAAATTATATCTGTACCACTGATATGTGTTTATTATTAACTTATGTAAGTGTACTGGAATAATCATGTGTATTTTATTTATTTGATTTTTCCTTGATTTTCATGATTTTCCACACATGCTCTTCAACAATTAATTTATTGCAAATTTGGGATTATGTGAGTTGTGAAGAAACACATAGTACTGCTGATAGTGCATGTAAAAATATGCAAACACCTGCAGTTTCTAGGTAACATCAACCAAATGTACCACTTCCTGTCTTAAAATCATTTTAATTCTGCCCACCTTAACAATGATGTAGAGTGTATTTTTGGGCCACCTCTATGTCATGAAATTTGCATTATAAACTCCTAACAAGGATTAAACATTTCACCCGTCAATACAACTCACTCCACAAAACCATTCACATTTTTTTAACCGCTGTTATCAAATCACTTAAGTGTGACAGTGATTCAGCCTTGAAAGTGTGCATATTTTTGTAATTTCAGTTGTTTTGAACCTGAAATCGCATTAATATCTCACATTTTTAACACAGAGTGACACATTGTGCTACTTGGGAGAATGAGGCAGTTTCAGAGCAATTCAAGGTTTCACTTCCCAGTGGGAAAGACTTGAATAACAGCAAGAAAAAGCAAACAGAAATGTTTTTAAATGAACACTAATTATTTCTTCGGGGAGCCTTTCTTAGTTTTAAAGCCTGTGAAAAACACAAATCCCCTCATGGTTCTGTACAAGTGTCTGTGGTTCTCTGTTTTGCTAATGTGATGAAAAATTTAAAAAAAGAAAAAAATAGAGTAGTGAAAGTGATGAATAGTTGAGTGAACTGAATGAACAAAAAGGTACCTGTTTTTTAAATTAATTATTGTTCATACAGTACATTTTTATTATTGTATTTTTATAGAGTTTGTGTTTGGGATGATTTTCTTCCATTTTCCCATGTGGTCTCTGGCTGTGAAGGTTAATATTTCTGTTTTTAAAATTTAGTTGGGTTTAAAATTTAAGCTTTAGAAATTTTCTGTCTCAGTGGGGTGGCAGCTAATGTATTTTAGCTTGAATACGATTGGTCATGTCACAACTTCCACAAATCTTAAATGACTTGTTTTCCTGTTGTTCATCTTGCTGTGGCCAACAGCACATTATGTTACGTAAACCTCAAAAACCAATTTGACTTTCCAATGTAAGACCTTTACACTTTAAATACCGAAAGGAGAAGAAGACACTTTTAATACTGTATAATGACAGTTAACCATTGTGACACTTGTTTTCTGCTCTAACTCTCTTGAATCTCTTCCGTTCAGATTGTCAATGGATACTTTGTGCATTTCTTTGCCCCATCTGACCTACCCAGAGTACCTAAAAATGTGGTATTTGTAATTGATATTAGTGGATCAATGAGTGGAACTAAGATGCAACAGGTGAGAGACTGGTCCTGAGATTTTGTGTCTGTACCTGTGGAAAAACCTGTTAGTGTTTCACATATGCCCGTTTGAACTTTAAAACTAGTGATTCTTTGTAGACCAGAGAAGCAATGCTGCAGATCGTCCAAGACCTGCATGAGGAGGACTACTTTACGATCATCTTGTTTGGGTCTGATGTCTTCTTCTGGAAGAACACACTTCTTAAAGCAAATGAGAACAATGTGGATGAAGCCAAAACCTACATCCGTCAAATTGATGTCAGAGGAAGTAAGAGGAAAAACTGACTTCAGTTTTTATGTCAGATGTGCTTTTGGTATAAATGACGTGGGCATTTTGTTATAGGGCTTTTAAAAGAAAAATGTAGGTCATTTTTCTGGTTATGTGGTCATTTGTTTGTATGCTTTTCAGTGACTAACATCAATGATGGACTGTTGAAAGCTGTTGAAGTGCTGGTTCACGACCGACAGCAGAAGATATTCCCTGAAAGGAGTACTGATATGATCATTTTATTGACTGATGGTATGCCAAATGTAGGTGAGTTTACAGAGAGTCGACATAATACAACGATGCATTGTATATATGCGCCTTTGTGTGACATTTGTGTAATGTTGGTGTTTTTGAAGGAGTGTCTAATCCTGCGCGAATCCAGGAAAATGTACGTGCTGCTATTGATGGAAAGATGTCTCTGTTCTGTCTCGGATTTGGAAATGATGTCGATTACAACTTCCTGGACGGTCTGGGAAAACAAAACAATGGATTGGCCCGAAGAATCTATGAGGCATCTGATGCTACTGTTCAACTTCAGGTGAAGGACCAAGTCTATAACTACACTTCAATATAGTTTTTTTTCCACAAAATATTTAAAATACATATGTTGTCCTGTTCACTCTTTGGGATATAAATTACATAACACTTGACCATCTTTGGCCAAGTGAGAATACAGTGTGTCAGAGGCATACAGCATATACACTCGGATGACTGTGCCAACTCAAAGCTGACTCCCCCAGTGGCCATTTGCTGGTACTACACTACAGGCCACTCAGTAATTTCCCCATAGACCACAATGACAAAAGAGATATCTTTCAACTGCTGTCAGGACATCTACAGCTGCAAAATAAAATCCTGAAAATGCTTATGTCTTAAATGTCTAAAAATCCACAATATCACCCATGTGACAGACTGAACAGGGAGGTGTGGGAGGGGACAGCAGGGTGAAGCACTTGTATGCACAGCGGTCCTGTTCGGTGGCATAACACAGAAGTAATATTTGTGAGCAGCTTTCCACAGGGAATCGAATGGTGCCATTTTCCCACATTATATACGTTTCATAAAATATCCTTTGTCAGGGGTGTTATGGGTGAGCTAATGATAAATGCTGGCTTGGTGAAAATTCACCAAACATTGCCTAACAAAGTAATTTTATGGTGTTTGGTATAAGCATTTTAACACTTTACCACAACAAGCATCTGTCAGGAAAAATTCTATGAAGGTTTTTGACAGCTCAGTGGAGTGCACGGCATTATTTTGGTGCCTTTTTTTTTAAGGTGAGCACTTATAGATGTTGAGAGAAGAAAAGAGATGTTGACAGATGAGAGAAAATAATCCATTTGAGCATACAAAATGATATTTTGTGATCGTTTTGACCCTGTATTTTCCTCTCAACTCAGCTGTGATGTGGGTTTGCATTGATGTTCATGCTCACTCCGAGTGTCTCTATTGCTCTCTTGGTATCTCTGCCGTCGAGTTCACCTGGTCCTCACTCTCTACTTCGCACGTTATGTTTGTGCCACAATTCTCAACCAATCACAGACCCTGAAGCAGCTAAATGTTGTAATGTTGATTATATTGTGGACGTCTGATCATTCTTCTAATTTTTGTTATTGCTACATAGCTCATTCTTACTATTTTGTTGATGTGTTGGATGCATAAAAATGGTTACAGCCCTACAGACGTGGATAAAATTGTTGGTACCCCTCTGTTACAGAAATCGTTTGATTACATTGATTGCCTCAAAAGGTTGTGCAACAAAATATTAAATTAATGGTACCATCATTTTTGTCCAGGCCTGTTTCGTGAGTTTGTTTTTTAAAATAATTCAGTTGAACTACAATTCAAATGCAATGTCTGATTTTCATTGGTTAATTTTCATAAATTTTTAATTTATTATTTCTTTTGTCAGATTCAAGTTATTTCTGTGACCATCGTGGGTTTTTCTGTCATTTACACAGGATACCAACAATTTTATCCATGTCTGTATATTCCGACACCTCTATTTTCCAACAATACATAGGGGAGGAGAGGCTGTTGCTGTGAGACACTATAAGTTCCTGACTAGATAATAGGACTGATACAATATGTCAGAGCTTTGCTGTGATCTATTGAAAGTCAGCCCTCGAGCCAAGCTTTTGTCGGCTGGCCTGGCGTGACTCTCCCGATAGAGTACCAAGGACAGTGAGCGAGGCTGGTAGACTTGACACT
This sequence comes from Pseudamia nigra, assembly GCA_029823295.1. Lineage (NCBI taxonomy): Eukaryota > Metazoa > Chordata > Actinopteri > Kurtiformes > Apogonidae > Pseudamia > Pseudamia nigra. The sequence continues at coordinate 4,740 of JAQQAE010016730.1, forward strand.
GGGTGCAGTGCCTAGGCTGGAATAACAAGGACATGGGGCTGGAGCTGGAGTACCAATGGCAGAGTGGCACTTAAAAAGCTCTGGCTGTAGGAGCAAGGTGTCGGCGCATAGGGGTGTCAGAACATAAATGTGTCGGAACATAGAGCAGCCCCCCATAAGAATAACGTCTACTCATTGAGCTGCAGCTAAGGGTAAAGAGCATTCTGCAAAACAACTACTGTAGGAGTATTTATACCTAAAAAACTACTTAAGTACACGTAAAGAAGTAAATGTACTTGAGTACTACACACCTCTGTTTATTAGAGGGTCCAAATAAAACATTTGTGACCATGATGTCTCATGAGAAACATTTATTCCCAAAGAAATTTTAGGGAGAAGTCTAGTGTAACATTATGGGCATTGTGGTTTCTCAGAGCCAGCTTTAACACCTTGTCTCTCCACTGCCCCAGTCTTTGCCCACGGTTTGAACATGCAGTAAAAGATCCCCTTGAATCATAGATACTAACAGTCAAAACAATTCAACTTTTAACTTAGATCCATCTGTGTGTGGTTTCTTGTAGGGTTTCTACGATGAGGTGTCCAGCCCTCTGCTGTTAGAGGTGGATATGCGATATCCTGACAATGCAGTGGATTTCTTAACCACGAAGCACTTCAGTCAGTTGTTCAATGGCTCAGAGATCGTGGTGGCTGGACGACTGACAGACAATGACCTGGAAAACTTCCTAGTGGAGGTGTTCGCTCATGCGGTGAGGAATAAAAAGAAATGAGTGAATTATTTTGTGCCTTCTTGCCTGACTTCTTGATTATTTTGTTCAGCGTGCTCTGCTAAACCCCTGCAGAAAAGATGCAATTTGAGGCATTAATAACTCACCTGAAACAAAACAATATTCAAAATTTGCTTCTCAATATTCAAATGAAACCTATGCCCCTGACAGAAGGTGCAGTTTGATCATTTCTAGTCATGTTATGTGTTGTCGTAGTCTGACGGGGATTTCCAGGTTCAAGGCCAGGCCAGTGCGGTCCAGTGGGATGTGATCTATCCAGAGGAGGAGTACATCTTTGGAGATTTCACGGAGCGTATGTGGGCCTACCTCACCATCCAGGAGCTACTGGAAAAGAGGTAAGTTCAGCAAAAAATACTCCTTGATGATACCAGAGCTCGGCAATATATTGTTGTTGTTGTTGTTATTTTATATCTAATGTTGATTTATCACAATACATTTTTATTTGCTGTTTAATGATAAGAACATACAGTAGATTTTGCACCATTGATTTGTTTTGATTTGACACTTTCACAGGCACACCAAGAAACAGACTTGGAAAAATGTGCTTAATGATAGTTATTGCATTCTAGGTTGCACATTTAACAACTTTTAAGTTTTGGTTTTTCACATCAGGAAGCAGATATGACTGCGAGTGAGGTGGTTGACTTGCCTTTTAAAATAACTTTAGACAAGAACTACCACATCTAGAAATCAGTTCTATTTATTTTCTCCTGAGTAACTGGAGTTGTTTTATTTTTATTTTACAAACAAAATGAACAAAAAGGAATAGCTGGTGTTAACATGTTGCCAGCTAAAACATGGGTTGTATTTCATGTGGTACATACAGAGTTTGAATATAGTTTGCAGCTCTAGACACTTTTTAAAATTTCTGTCCAAAAAATTTCTCTTTAGATTGTAAAGGTTGCCGACCATCCTCTAGTAAATCTGTCTATGGGGTTTGGAAGCATAAATACTGTAGGAAATACTTTATACATATTTCTGTCTTACAGTAAAACTGGTACAGCAGAGGAGAAAGAAAACATCACAGCTAAAGCCCTGGACATGTCACTGCGGTATAACTTCGTCACCCCTCTTACGTCGATGGTTGTGACCAAACCTGAAACTGAGAACGGGACAGAAAGTCCTCTGGTTGCTGATAAACTGACTGAGCGTACGTTTACCTCAACAGGACTTCGTCATCTCATTCCAGTGAAGTTTTTGTTTAAGAAACGGATAATTCTTTGTTCTTGTCTTTTTACAGAGCAGAGACAACAAGCAGACAAAATGTGTAAGACAGTGAATACACTTTACATTAAAAAAATTCAAGGCAAGGCAATCCATCACTATAGTATTGTTTTTTACCTGAAATTTACTGTTTTTTTGTCCAGCTCGCTATTCCCAACCCATTCCTTCATATCCCATTCCTTCATATGCTCATTTTGCACCAACAGCCACATATCTTGGTAAGTCCTCTCATTTTTGACATTTTTATTCATTTAGATTGTTTAAAGTGAAACTTTAGCCCCATTTTGAGTCTAATTCACCATCTACATGCATTAGAAGAGTAATATAAATTCAGAAGCAGATGGAGAGCAGGTGATTAGAGCCTGAATGTCCAGGTGTGGATGTGAGACAGGAGGTATTCAGGGACATCAGGTGAACAGAGAATCATAGACATTGGAAACAAAGGCGATATTTTCAGTTTTGAGTGTTTTTACAACATATAGGACAGCCCTCTAAAAACAAATCAACATCAGTTTAAGTGCACACTATGCTAGAATATTCCTGTTTTGTTCTCACTGTCATGCTTCCCTGTCCCACACAGTAATGAAGCCTTCAAGTGCAGTTAAAAACCTGCTGAATTTCCTAGACTAACACAGAGATATGATGGCATCAGTTCACTGATCAATAAATGAACTAGGTTTGTTGGAGCGTGTCACATTGACAGGTGAGGTAATCCTGATTAAAGGAGCAGCAACTAGAAGTGACAAAACAAATTAACTGATGGAAGCAGTGGGCTTGCGAGTGCCATGTTTTAGAGCAGAACGACATAAAGGGGTCAGTTCACCCATCAAAAAATAAATGATGTTCAGCAGAGTAATGACATAATGACAGGTGGGCTGTTCAACCTTGAGAAGGAGTTTTTCCTACAAATTTTGTGATGTAGAGCTGTCTGAAAAGAGCATCCTGGCATCATCAATGAGGTGGAGAGGATTAAAAAGATGCATGATGAGCAGTTTTCCTCAATTACATGATGATTTCTTTCTCTGCACTTATTTCTGTGCCCCCTCCTTCTCCGTTCTGTCTCTTGCTATCCTTCATACACGTCTCTGGATGATGTACAGTTGCTTGTAGTGGACCGGTCCGGTGTCTTTTGATGTCACCCAGTGTCTTTGTTGTTTGCTGTTCTATCTCTACTCTTTTCCTCTGTCTCTCCTCTGTCCACTAACCCCAACTGGTAGAGAGAGATGGCCGACTACCCAGAGCTGTTTGTTCTGCTGGAGCTTTTTCTCTTTTATTAAAGAACGTGCCCCCCTGTATAATTATATGAAAAGGAAGTTATGTTAATTATATGTAAAAGAATGCATGAAATTAGTTATAAAAATGATTTATAATGTCTTCTTACCTTGACTGGCCTGGCCTAGATGTCTGGGAATGGAATTATAGCAATCGTAACCTAACCGAGAGGGTAAACTCGTAACAATTGAGGACTCAACTGGGATCTTAGAACAGAGAGTGAATGACCCTAACTTCTGGGACGTTCGACCGGGACATGAAACGTAGTGTTAGCAAGTGTTTTGTGTGCTTTGGTGTCTGAATATAATACGTTGTTTGTTTTGATTTGGTGTAGTGGGGCTAACAGCTAATTAGCTTAGTGTTAGAAAGCAAGGCAGTGTGAGTTGGCTTAGTGACTAAGCTAACTAGTTAGCATTTGACTCATTACTTTTTTGGCTTTGCATTAAAAGCCTGTGTCTGGTGATACAATGCTTGTTGGCGGGTTGTGTGAAAATTAGTTGTGGACCGTTGGAGTTGATGTGGCATGGTTGGCGTCTGTTAGTTTGGTGTTGATGAACTCTGGAGCAGTGGAAGAAGATCATGTGGTCTGATGAGTCCAGATTTACCCTGTTCCAGAGCGATGGGCGCATCAGGGTAAGAAGACAGACAGATGAAGTGATGCACCCATCATGCCTACTGTGTCATTCATCAGGCTGAAATTGTTAAAGAGTTGTTCAGGTAGCATGAGACATCATTTTCACACATGGATTGGCATCCACAGAGTCCAGACCTTAAGACCACTAAGAATCTTTGGAATGTGCTGGAGAAGACTTTGCACAGTGTCCGACTCTCCCATCATCAATTCAAGATCTTGGCAAAAAAATGAATGCAACTCTGGAAGTAAATAAATATTGAGACATTGCAGAAGCTTATTGAATTGATGCCACCACAAATGTGTGCCATAATCAAAGCTAAAGGCAGTCCAACAAAATATTAGTGTGTGACTTTTTTTTTTTGGCCAGGCAATGTGTATACTGTATGACCACAGATATGCATGAACAAGATGGGAAATAATCCTGTAAGTTATCTCAAAGCATCTGTATCTTTCAAATATAATATATCAGGAACAGTTGGACAGGATCATGCAAAATTTATATAAGTGTTCAAGGATGAACTGAGAAGACTTCAGTGGCTAGAGGTCAAAGGTTATCATTTTTTTCTATTTTCTCACACAGTGACTGTTGTCTCAAATAATAAAATAACATTCTGTAAGACATTTTAAATTGATATTAAATATTCACATCTTTTTGGATCAGTAGATCAAATGATATGAATCAGTTGTGATGAAATACATCAGTATTAGAGATAACATTGTCTAGTAAGAAACTCACCTCCTCCCCTGTTAAGGCACTTTTAATTCTTCCCATATTAATAACGATGGGTGGATGTATTTTTCAGATACCTCTACATTGAAAAAAACTCCTCCATTCAGGGTTGAACAGCCCACCTGTCATTGTGTCATACTGTGCCAAATCTCATTCATTTTACCACCGTTCAAATTAACTTAATGCTCTGAAACACGGGACTCAAATGGGGCAGGTTAATTTATTTGTTGGCTTGAATAAGAAATAGCTTATTAAAATACCACAGCGACGCAACACGATGGGCTACAGAATCAATCTGCAGGGAAATCTGGTTTTTTTAAGGGGACTTGAGATTTTCAGTGAAGTACTGTATAATGACAAGAAAAACAGTCAAAAATATTGTACATAAAGTTGACACAGATATTGACTTTTACCACCTGAAAAAGACCAGCTTTCTCAGATGGTAAAAGCAGAACTAAAACACAAACTGTCTCGTTCATTTCCTCGTCGGATTCTAAACATGTCTATGACTCTCTGTTCTCCTGATGTCCCTGAACGCCTCCTGCCTCACAGCCATATTGACATTCAGACACTAATCACTGCACTCTCAGTCTCTTTCTAAGTTTTCAGACTCATCTAAAAGCTGGAATTAGAACAGGAGTAAAGTTACACTTAAGTATTAACTTAAGAAAAATCATCTTTTATTGAAAGAGAATTGGGACGGTAACGTGTTCATCGGTATGGGAAGTGATTGTTTTTTCCTTTCTGTGTATTGTATCAGCTGTACTTGTTTGTGACATTTTTTGATGATAAAAGCCAGCATGCTTAGATAGTTTGTTGTTATTTCTGTTGTGCCGTCTGCAGTGGATGGAGATCCTCATTTCTTAATTGAGCTTCCAGATAGAGATGATGCTCTGTGTTTCAACATCAACGACAAACCAGGAACTATTTTCAACCTGGTTAGAGATTCAAAATCAGGTCAGTGCTCAGTTCTGTTGTCTCATACTTTTGACTACTGAACATGGTTGAAATGATTCTATCCTGAGCTAACTACTCCTAGCCACTCACATAACACCACTGTGTACTTACTGTAGTTTGGATGCTTTTCAAGTGCTATTAACCCACACCCTGAATTTCCCTAAGGCATTCTTGTGAATGGCCAGATAACTGGAGATAAGAAAATTCCTCCTGATGGCAAAATTAACACCTACTTCTGCCGTTTTGGCATCATCCACCGGTCGCTGGGTGTGAGGCTGGAGGTGACCACTCGGGACATTACTGTGTTCCAGGACGGACACCAAGTCAAGCTGCTGTGGTCTGATACGGCGTCCCTGAAAGGACCCAAGTGAGTCTCTGTGCATATCCCACATGGGAGTTATATTGTTTATATACAAATATATTGTTTGTAATATGATTGTTTGTAATATGCAAGGATAAAGTTGCAAAAAAGGGGATAGACTGATGCCAGGCCACACAACTCAAACTGCTTCCAAATAAATTGTGTTTCATAATTAACATAGACCCATATGTCTACATGTAATTGATTTAGGTTATGTGAAAAATGTAAAAAAAAAAAAAAAAAAAAAATCACGTATGTAAATTTGTTTACATCACGTGACTCCGGACTCCGGTTGATTGACAGGTGAACAGACGGTGTTGGCAAAAGGTAATGCGAAAGGTCATGTTATGATGTTGAGTCTTAAATGAAGATCATGGATCAAAGTAAAAGACCAAAGAAGCCCGTTTAGAAAAAGAAGAAAAGAAGAAGAGGAGAAACGGGCAAAAGAAAAAGGTCTGCAGTCTGCTGACCTTTTTCTTTTGTCCAAAAAAATGTGAGACCCTGCAAACTACACTGCACTTTAAGGGACACTCAGACGTGGATGGCAGAGAGCTTGTACAGGAGCTGAAGAACTTTCCTGACCTCCCATCAAAGTCCATGACTCTGTTTGAGCTGCTGACTTTCATCCATGAGAACGAGTTCTACCTTAATCTGTGAACTGCACTCAGAATTGGTTTGACCCGTCCAGTGACAGTAGCTGAAGTGGAGAGGAGTTTTTCCAAGCTGAAGCTTATTAAAATGTACTTGAGGTCCACTATGTCACAGGAGCGTCTCTCTGGACTTGCCATCATCAGCATCAATCATGCAGTTGCACAACAGATTTTGTATGATGATGTAATTGATGATTTTGCATCAAAGAAGAGTAGAAAAGTCAAGTTTTAGATTGTACTTCACTCCTGTTGTTAATGTTAATGCCAGTTCTAAACAGGGTGAAAAACCCAGGTTGAAAAATAGTTTACTGCAGGAATCTTTTT
>JAQQAE010016731.1:0-11676 GCA_029823295.1 Pseudamia nigra
GTTTGGAAGTCATATGAATGATTCGCATGTTTGATTTGGCATAGGTTTTACGTCGGATGCCCTTCCTGACACAACCCACTGCATTTATCCAGGCTTGGGACCAATGTAAGAAAGAACACTGGCTTGTGCCCCCCCTCACGGCTGCATTAGATGTTAGAGAAGATCAATTTTTAAAAAAAATATATCCTTAAAGAGTGGTATAAACTCCAAGTTAAGCTTGCAGCCACAGCATTATCCATGGTGGAGTGATTCTGTCCTCCTCTCCCTATCACGCAGGCTATGAACACACTGTCTACTGCTTTGATGCTTCGTTCTGGTGCTAAATGTTAGCAGTGTCCAATAAACTTTTAGCTAAACACTGAGTGGTTTTTGACCATGCAGAGTTTGTCATCATGTCACAGCATCATCCTGAGAGACTGCAGTGCTGTGAGTGATGTGAACAGTGACATCACATAGTGTTAAAAGACTATGTGACAAAAGACACCATTTGCAAAAGTTCAAAACTGTTACACAGAGCTGTAGCTGAGTGAGGTTTATTTCCTATCTCACCAAGACTGGAGCAGGTTACAAAGAGAATCCATTATCTGAACAAAGATAACACTGTGTAGATAAAGTGTGCTTTAAAAGCTTTTATCAAAATGGCATTTTCTAATAAACTGCATAATATTTGTATTTTCCATGCTTTATTATTTATTGTTATAGTATACCCTATAACATATTGACACTGGTAGGTCACACTAAGTAAAGAGTACTACATACAAATGTAAATGATTAAAAAACAAATACAATAGAAATAAATAACAATGTAAATTAAATACATAGAGGTTGGGGAAAAAAATCAATTCACATAAATTTTGCGATTTTTCACATGGCGATTCTGAATGCAGTATATTTCTCCTGAGAATCAATAATTATTTATGTATTTATTACAGTCCTAGTAGCAACAACATTACATCATATCCATTTCCAAATAAGTAGTGACCTGGCATGGGATTAGACAAAACTGGGGATATCAGAAGTCAAAGAAAAACTGAGCAGAGTTGAACCATGAAAGAAGAGCTGAATGAGTTGGCCTTACCTGCGGTGTATGGACGCCCTGCGCCACTGAGGTCTTCGTCACCATCACTGCCCATTACATGGCATCCCATACGCTCCAAACAAGTCATGCTTGAGTCTCACACAAGGGCAAACATAGCAGAGCTGGTGGTGTGACCGAGTGGAGCATTTCAGAGAAAAACATTGCTTTGGTCACCAACAACGCAGCTCATGTTTTAGCTGCTGCACAGTTAGTATTAGGTGGTTACACGAAAGTTAGATAAGTCAAACTCTATTCAACTCATTCACAATACCGTAACTCTCAACATTGTTCGGTTGTAACGCATAAAATACAAAACAAAAAGGTACACTCACTTTTTGGGTTCGTTCCTCTCCCGCGGGTCCATCAGGTTCTTCCTTTTCAGTGTCTTTGTTTGGCTGTTCCACGTTTTCGGCATTGCGCCAGTTCGACAAATGAAGCGAGTCAGTTGGAGTTTTTTGGTTAGCAATCTGCCCGGAGTGGATGTCAGCTCCGTGTTGTCTGTCTGCCTCTGCTCAGTGAGTGTGAAATCCACAAGTATGTCTCTGTGTCGCGGTGTCCTACACTTCTAACATGTCCAGAGATGTTGTAATATGGTCCGCGAGTGATACTGCACAGTAGTATCACTCCGTGAGGCCCCTGACTACTGTAATGCTCCTGCAAGTGGCGAGGCAAAAGTCGTACTAAAACATTCTGATTTTTGAGCACCGTGTACCACATACGGTAAAAGCGGTTTGAGGTCAGTCAGCACAAACCAGAATAAATCCATACATAAGGCTCACCGCATTATAAGACGCACTGCCGATTTTTGAGAAAATAAAGTATTTTATGTTCGCCTTATAGTCCGGAAAATACGGTATATTGTACATTGTTCATTTTATTCAATGCTTATTGAGGTGAGAAGTGTGCCACTCAACTTGCTTTTGATAAGAAAATCATAATACTTGTACTCATAGAATTGCAATATTGAATAAAATCAGCACTCAGATATTATGATAAATCGAATCGCAACAAAAGCAGCCCCAGAAATAAGCATGAAGATGTAAATGATTACATGAGCACAATAGATTGGGTGGCACGGTGGTGCAGTGGTTAGCCCCCATGCCTCACGGCAAGAAGGTTCTGGATTCTAATCCTGGGGATGGAAATGAATTTTTACATATGGGATTAACAAAGTATTGTAAAAAAAAAAAAATTATAGTGAGCTACAAGACTCATATTCTATCTGTATGGCATTTACAATCAAGTGACAATGTCTGAAGAGATTTTGCAGGACAAGTGTACAAGCATTAGTGCTGAGTAAGTGAACTGGAAAAATGTACGATGTATTAGCATAGTAATGGTACGAATGTGTAAGGTACCTAGTGTTGTGCATGGGTGAGTAATTGATGAAAAGTGCAACTTATAAAGCAGAGAGCCATTTGTGGCCTGTGTCAGCCAGAGGTGTAGAGTTGTACAGAGTAGTTGCACAGAGCAGGAAAGATTTCCTAAATCTGTCCTTGTGGCATTGTAGCTGGAGCAGCCTGTAGGAGAAGCTGCTCTGCATGATCATAAGGTGGTTCAGAGTGTTGTTCAGGTTATCCAGATTGGATAACAGTTTGTTCACAGTCCTCTCTACTCACAACTTCCAACCAATCATTGACCCAGCTTTCCTGATCAGTTTGTTCCATCTGTTGGTGTCAGTGGTTCCAATGCTGCCCATCCAGCAGACCACTGCACTCAACAGTGCACTGGCTGCAACACACTGATAGAACATATCCAACATCCTGCTGCACACACCAACACACCTCAGCTTCCTCAGGAAAATAGAATCTGATCATCCCATTCTTGTATACAGCCTCGGTGTTGGTTTTCCAGTTCAGTCTGCTATCAACGTGCACACCAAGATATTTGTAGTTTGTAATGTACGCACAAGGAATTTAATAACGCATCATTCTGTTTTTGCTCCAATTTGAGAAGAACTTTCCTCAAGTAATAAATGTAGTTACACAAATGCATGTTTAACCCAACCCAAAGAACTTAAAATTATGTTAGAATGTCCTTTACACAACGAAGAGGTTTAACCACCCAGGAGAGACAATTTAAAACCAAAGGTTCAAGGAGAGCCAGAAACATGCATTCAGTTCTCAAAATATATTTATTAAAAAGGTTTCGAGGACAGAAAAAAATGAATAAAAATGGATGGAAGAGAAGCTCATTGTCATACCAGTGGGCCTCAAAATTAAAAAGTTAGTTGGCTGATGGTTTTACATAAATAGGGATTGCAAAACAAGTTCAGTTCAAAATGTACAAGTAAAATCAATGCAGTGAAGAACAGATGATTAAAAAAAGTCAATACATTCACAATAAAATACACAAACTTAATTCCAAATAAAAGACATCCAGCAGACTAACAAATCCAGGAATAATACTGCATGTGCACCAAAAGTAAGTCAGTGGAACCAGGACAGTGATATAGGCATGGCTTTCACCCCCAGGTCGCGTTCAGCTCAGGTCAGAGAGCAGAAGCACACCGAGATGGCACAGGTTTCCCCAAGGCAAAACAGCAGTAGACAATATTCTAAAAAGTAAATATATGCATTAATATTATATAAAGTAACAAAATTCATCCTCAGTTTAGTGGCCTAGTTCATCAGTGACAGCAGAAGACAAAAAGGCTGAACTACAGGCCTGGGCCAAAACCTCACAACAGCTTCCTATTGCAGTGAGCAGGAGGACAGGACACAACACGAAAAACAAGCCAAACAACCATCAAACATTCAGGATTCCCTTAACAAAAAGATGTACCTTACAACTGGACAAACTCAGTGTGTAACTGCAGCCACGTCTGTCACGCCAATAGTTGTCTGAGTTTTCGCTCCTTGTTTTCATTCAATTCATCACCTGTGAATGTGTTGTTTCTGCTGTAAAGACGTGACTGTGATGATGTGCTCTGAACTGTTTCATTAGTCAGGACTTCACAGCGGCACCAAAACACCTTACACTAAGGCTCCCAGGTTATAAAACACTTCCAGTATGAAAAATGACTCTAAATAGACTTCAGAAAAGTTTCTAGCACAGCCACGGTAATGCAAGGTCCTGTGATGTGCTGACTGTGTGTGTGTGTGTGTGTGTGAGAGAGACACAGAGAGAAGTGAAAGAGTGATGGCAGCGCCTTAAGCAAACGATGTGTGGTTTATACATATTTGCCATACAGTCATTTTATATATCACATATCACACTTTCATCATGGAGAAAAATTGAAATATATTTTCCTCATTATTGATGCTGAACTAGTGAAGCAGGTTTCACAATCTCCATATTTCCCCAGTTTCCTCCTCTTCTCTTCTTTTTATTCATGTTCTGCACCACTCACCTACAGTATGAGGACCATGTCAGTTTTGAGATAATAAGAGATGACAGCCACAACCCAATGCAACCCCAGTATACTGGAGACTGAGGGGGACAGCACCACCTCACACATACATTCTCATTCCATCATTTCCAATCCATCAGTAAACAGAAAATAATAAAATGACAGGTCCTGGAGTGATCAAGGTTCAACAACAACTCCAAATAACCCCACCTCCCCTCAAGCAGACATCACGACTGTGTGTCTCTGTCGCCTCCCTCCATGACCTGCAGCACCTTGCAGATCTTTCCAGGAAACTATTCAGAGCATCATACCTTTCCTCTCCTTTCCATGTCTCTATTTCTTCACGGTTCTGACCTGGCTTTATTTGTTCATGTGCTTTAATCAAAATAAATTTTAGAAAAGAAATGACATTGACGTCGAAGTCAGCAGCATGGGGTGGCCAGGTAAGCTGAGTGAATACAAGTACTAACAATGAACCGCAGCATCTTGAGTTTAATTCCTGGTGTGGGTGAGTTTCGTTACATTTCATTCACTTTTTTTTTCCGCCACCATTTCCTCTGCCTCTTCCATCAGTCAAATGAAGGAAAAATTAATTTGACACTGCCTCAGTACCGGTGTAACCCATCAGTGTGAGTGTTGTATATACAGTATGTGCTGTTAATGTTAATGTTGCTAGGTCAGCAAATTTATTTTGACAGTTTATAGTGCTGTTTTGCATCTATTTACACTCAAAACATTGGTAAATTCTACTTTAACTCTACAGAGTTTGAGTAACGTGTTAATTTGCTGCTTCTGACATGACTAATGAAAATATGACTTCAGACAGTAAAAAACTAAATTAAAGGTCCAGTGTGTGGGGTTTAATGGCAGCCTGTGGTGAAGTTCCAGAATGCAACTAGTACCCGCTCCATATCCATCCAGGTGAGTTCAGAAGGGCTTATAGTGGTTACAGACATTTAAGACCCTCAGCGGAGTCAGGGTTTGGATTTTTCATTCTACCAAACCTAATTTCAATGAAGATGGGACATTGTGCAAAATGTAAAAAACAGAATACAGTTTGCAAATCCATTTGATCTTATGTTTAACTGAATTACTATACTATACTACAAAGACAAGATATTTAATGTTCAAACTTTTTTGCAAATATTCACTAATTTTGAATTTGATGCCTGCACACATTCCAGAAAAGCTGGGACCGGGGCAACAATGGACTGGGAAGTTGAAGAATTGGGGTGTAAAAGGAGCATCCCTGAAAGGCTCAGTTGTTCACAAGCAAGGATTGGGCAAAGTTCACCACTCTGTAAACAACTGCATGAGCAAATGGTCCAACATTTAGATTAGCAATTCTTTTTTTCTGACAAAGCCAGTAATGGTGAGTGTTTTACCTTGCTGACATGTTTCGACTACATCTGCAGTCCTTTTCAGGGCGTCATCCGGCGTGTGATGACGTGTCCTTTTTATCAGGTGACCGGCCCGGCAGATCTGTGAGAATCTGTCAGGCCAGCCACGCAACCTGCCATCCAATGATCATCCCAGGTGCGCGAAAGGGTGTAAGCCCCATTGTCCTGGGTTCATGGAATCGTTGGCCTGCTTCCTAGTTTCTATGGCCTCTGTTATCCACCTCTGGAGGTCTTATATAATATAAGAAAAAGACAGAATGAATAGAATCAATCAACTAGTCCAACAGTTTAAGAATGTTTCTCAATGTATAATTGAAAGAAATTTTGGGATTTCATCATCTACAGTCGATAGTATCAGCAAAAGATTCAGAGAATCTGGAGAAATTTCTGCAAGTATCTAGCAAGGCAGAAAACCAACACTGAATGCTCCTGACTGTCGATGCCTACTGCACAGTCACTTGCACAACCAGCCTTGGTTGCTTTCAGGGCATGGCTCTAAATAGTCACTGTTTGCAAGTTGAGGTCACTTAAATCACAGTGATCATAATTTGCTAGTGGTTTAATGGATCTTAACTTTCTCAAGGCAAGTTCAGATAAGTTAAAGTAGTTATCTTCGCTAAAAGTAATCAGTAAATTGTTTTGTCTTGCAGTGAAAGTAACCGTTACTTTATACAATCTTGGAAGTACTACAGCAAAGTACAGCTAACTCATTTATGCAAGTCTTGACAACTATTATATTTCACAGTGTGGGCCTGAGCTCATCTAAGATGGACTAATGCAAAGTGGAAATGTGTGCTGTGTTTGGATGTGTCCTCTAGGCTAAACAGAAAAAGGACCATCCAAATTGTTTTCAGTGCAAAGTTACTGCTTGTTCCAGCAAGATAATGCCAAGACACATTCTGGATGTGCTACAACAGTGTGGCTTGGTATTAAAAGAGTCCTGGTACTAGACTGGCCTGCCTGCAGTCCCATCTCCTAAATACCAATACACAGTAAAATCCTAACACCTCTATTCTCTTATCCTAATTACACCATGAGGAATGTAATGTCTTTGAGATTCGAACCAAACATGATGTTTGAATATGTGTTCTTGGACTTTGAGAAACACATTTTCATAAGTTTGATAATGATTACTCAGTCAATCAAAAAACAATATTAAAAGATTAATAAAAAATTAAAGTTATCAGTAGTTGCAGCTTTATTAAATGGCCTCATGTCAATAGAGCTGTGAGTCAGATCTTGTCTCATAATTTCAACCTTTTAGAAAAGAAGCATGAAGTCTTTTAATCTTTCAAGGGTCTTACTATGGCCATGAAGTTTACACAAAACGTCCATCAAGTCAAGCCAGCTGTGGAATTTCTATACTATAGCTCATCCACACAGGTACAAAATGTTCCTCTGCTGTACTCTTTTACACTCCATTCCCAATTCTACTCACATTATACAAGACCAACAGTTTTAAGGAGCAAACCATGATGAAATTATTATTACGTCTCATAATTGGATGAGGAATGAATGGTTCTTGAAAATGCAGTGACCGAAAAAGCATCCCTTGTCACTTTCTCTCCTCTGCGTCCCTCGCTCAATCTCTATCGCCCTGTCATTACCTTCATCTCCCTGACTCTCTCTCCCTCTCACTCACCCACTGATGCTCTCCCTTCCACATCTTCCTCAAAGCATTAGATGAGTGTGGTGGTCTAATTGCTTTCTTCAGGGAAAGAATTAGCATGAGCTGTCCTGAGTGCTCTGGTCTAATGCATAAAGAACAGGCAGGAATGGCCCAAAGTGGGGGTCAGGGAATCATAGACAGTTCCTTCATTAGCAAATAATTCACAATTTAAAGGGAAGGGCTAGTAAAAAAAAAAAAAAAAGGTGTGGTCATATTTAAAATGACGAATAACTAAAATATTATGCATATTGTTAGACTGCACCAAAACTGAAAAGCTGATTGTCATATTTAGTTTAACAAAATATACATATTGATGAAAACAGTACATTTGAAGCTTCTTAAGCTATAAGAGGCTTAGTAATTGCACAAGCAATGAAAAATAATTGGATGCAATATTGCTGTCCTGCCGTTTTGAGGTCTATGTGGATAAGATTTGGATTTGGAACCTCTTGAAAGGCTTAAATACTAAATGCAAATGTTTCTCCTGGTAATATTTTGTCTGCAGTGGTAATTGTAAAATGACCTTCACTGTAAATGAATAAAGTAAGCCAACGCTGTAAATGAGAGTTTAAAGCTAAAGACACAAAATTCTTACTGGTAATACAGAGTTGGCACGTGGCTGTTAAGTGTTCTCTTATTGTTGTGAACTTCCCAAATTTGATTTAGTGTTTTAAGCTCTTGCTGTGTGTGCCACTGTAAGGGTGGTATTCATGACATACAGGCTGACAGCAGTGGGTGAGCTGCAGGAAAAACACCGGTCGTCCAAAGAGTATATAGAGCTGTTTGTTTTTAATAACATGCCACAACAGAGGGATGTACAGAAGGGGAAGCAGGATGAAGGGAAGATAAATAACCTCAGTACACAGGACAACCTGCCTCCATCATGCTCGACCTGGAGCTTTACTACTGGGCCTACCAATATACTGAGTCATTATACACGTCTTAGCCATTGAAATTGTATTTGAATTGGAAGTAGACAATGTGATACAACATTACACACTTGTTTTTTGCACATTGAGTGTTGTGTGGGCATTTGACATTTGACCCTTTGCTAAAGGTTTTTACTGCATTACTGGTTAGTTTTTGTCAGAATTTCAACCCGACTTATTGCAACCACATATATTTCTAAGCATTTAATAAATAACAAGTGCATGATGCATATGTAGCATTGTCACAAATGACTGCACTCGCAGCTGAAGCCAGATATCCCAAGCAAATAAACTGAAAAGCTGTGCTACTAGCAATGGTCTAAGCATGTGACATGAAGCTAAAACTGAACATTTTTTCCAATATTCACATCAGAAATGATTTGAGGCATCACTTGGAAAATCATTGTGTCAAAGCCAGAATAAATGAGTTTGGATCTGAGAAAAAGGATTTGACGGACACAAAGCAGGATATACAAAGTTATCAGAGCAGTTCTAAGCATCAAGAATTGGTGAGAAGCATTCAACAAGAGTCACACAGTCTGAAACAACATGTTCAAAGGTAGTGATTTCAAAGATGGAGGTTTTGAGTGGCAGCAACTGGTGATCCAAGCCATGGGAAGGATGCAATCTCACAAACCATCCAAATATGCACAAAGCTCATACATGGATCTCTGGATCAAGCTGATGGTCCGCCACAAGGTGAGCTACCATCTGTCCTAGCCCCTGCTTTTTGGTGCCCCCTCGCTGCTCTTAACTGAGTATCCCGCAGGGTCAGAAGTGTTTACTTTGAAAAAATTAGTGTGTTCAAAGCAAGCCCGGTCATTTGAATACCGCAGCTAGGAATAATGGAATAGGACTCTGGTTCTATTTTGTGGGTTTTCTCTCAGAACTGGGACCATGAATAAGAAGGAGGGGTCGGGGGCATTCGTATTGTGCCGCTAGAGGTGAAATTCTTGAACTGGCACAAGATGGAGGAAAGTGAAAACATTTGCCAAGAATGTTTTTATTAATCAAGAACAAAAGTCAGAGGTTTGAAAATGATCAGATACCATCATAGTTCCAACCATAGTGGATATCAGATATAGCACTGACCACCGAGGAAGAGAGCACTGCACAGCCTTTTGGTCTCGTTTGGGGTCCAGTCCTTTCTCTTGACAGCTGCAATCCATTGTTCACAGTGCTCCTTATCAGCTGGAAAGTGATAAAAAATGACAACCCTTGCACCTTCTCCTGTCTATTCGTGCACCCAACTGCACAACAATGAAACACCATGATGTTAGCTGTGCAGCTCGCCATCCAAAATGGCCAGTAAACAATCACGTAACCTGTGACATCAGGTGCAAAAACTCTATTACCTGGAGAATAGTCCCCACAGTGAAACACAGTGGTGGGAGAATAATGCTGTGGGATGTTTCAGTGTGTCTGGAATTGGAAATCTTAAAGTAAAGATAAAAAAAAAGTAGACTGAGAACATTTTGAAAAGAAATTTGTCTTCCAACATGACAGTGTCTCAAAGCATACATTGCTTTTGGTGAAGATGTACTGTATCTCCAAAGGGCCAAAGTCAGTGTGACTGACTGGCTTGCACAAAGCCCTGACTTGCATCCCATTGAAAATCTATAGAGTGAACTGGGTCCATGCTAGAAGACCATGAAATCTGAATAAGCTTGAGAGATTTACCAAAGAATAATGGGTTGGGATAAACTACAACAAACTGCAGGCTGTTATTAAGCAAAAAGGACAAACAATTGGCTATTACAATTTGGTGGATAATAATTTTGACCTTAGTGTTTTATGAGTTTTTTGTGTCTAAATCAAAGAATGTAAGCCTCCTGAATAAAACTAGCTTGCTTAGAAATGCTTTGCTTAAAATCCTTTGCTCTGTTGAACAGCAAATATCAGCATCATTCTGCTACATAGGTTATATTCATGTAATATTTAATATAGTGTGAGTAAAATCCCCCTCGTGGTAAGATGCTCTGATTGATTTCAGTCACTCAGGGTATCAGTTTAGGGCTTTAACTATTTTAACTACTACAATCCACAAGTCAACAACTTCTGCGATTATTTTGTGGAAATTCCAGCAGCAGAATAGACACACTGTGTGTCTGAGTGCATCAGAGAGCCTTCCAATTGTTTTATGATCATCATTTATAATTGACAAAACATTTATAGTCTATGAATTTCTCTCTGTTCCCTTTAATACAACTGTAAACAACTAAATTTAAGGTATGGACCAATTCCAAAATATGAAGTTCCACTTGAGGTTCAGTGACCGGGCCGTACGTATTGGTATTTATTTTGTAATATTACCACAAGGTCAGTTGTCATGAGTGTACGTTTTGTGGTGAGCATTGAAATACATGAATTTTCCAGGAAAAGGAAGAAAAATAAATCTATCCAAAGCAAATTTATCTCTGAAGCCAAAAGGGAGGAAATGTTTTATTACTATTTTGTTTATGCATGAAATTTTCAGTATACGTGCACATTGTTAAACTCTGTGTTGCTTGGTTGTTGTCAAGCCGTGCCTTTGTCTAATTGAGCAGACATCAGACTTTGATTAATATTGTTGATGAGTGCTGCCAGCAGGAGTGAAGACACAGCGAGGAAGAACTGTCAGACAAACACTCAGGTAACATTCTTCACCCCCCCCCCCCCACACACACACACCCACACCAACACCACCTTTTTGCCAGCTCTCTGCCTCCCTGTACTCACAGCGAAGGATTCAGTGCCACACTGGTTCACTGTTGATTATACCATTGTCTGCTTTGGCTGCTAGTAAACTCTTCTTCTGCCACTGCTTAATATAGAATTTATCTTGAGAGAAATTGCAGAGAAGACTGAGCTGTTGCAACTAAGCTTAAGTGTAAATGTGACAGTGGGAACATTTTCAGCAAACATTTGGTGAAGTGTTGACAGAATGAATTTGTATTGTAAGTAAAGACCATTAACCACATCTCCATTTTCTGGGGACCGTCCTTGGATCTGATGCTTTGTCCCAGATGGGACTGTTTCTATGATAGCTCCAGGGAGAACTATTACTACTAGTTGTTGTCTGATGCATATTTGTCGAGTTTTTGTTGTTGTTTTTTTTTCCTCTCAGACATTACTTGCTTGTGCTTTCTAAACACTCGTTCTCAGTTCTGTTGTTGGTACGATACATTTTATTCATTACCGTATTTTCCGCACTATAAGGCGCACCGGATTATAAGGCGCACCATCCAAAAATGTCACATTTTTAATTT